>JAGTTF010005580.1:27781-58361 GCA_019095985.1 Streblospio benedicti
TGAAGAAACTACTGATAAAGTATGAACAGGTGTTTGCGAGACCAGATGAACCTTTGGGACAGACGGATTTGGTGGAACATACCATTGATGTGCAAGGTGCCAGCCCTATCAAGCAACCTCCCAGACGCATGGCCTTCTCGCAGTACGAAGTGGCGCTAAAAAGAAATCGAACAGATGCTGAAGGACGGGATCATCGAAGAATCGGGCTTCGCCATGGAGTAGTCCGGTGGTACTAGTAAAGAAACGAAGTGGGAGAGGTGCGGTTTTGCGTAGATTATCGGAAACTAAATGAGGTAACGAAGCGAGACTCTTTCCCGGTGGCAAACATCAACGAATGTCTGGATGCTATGGAGGGTACGTGCGTGTACGCCTCACTCGATGCCAAAGCCGGCTACTGGCAAATTAGAATGAAGGAGGAGGACAAGGAGAAAACCGCTTTTTCATGCAGGCACCAGTTTTATCAGTTCAGAGTGATGCCGTTCGGACTGACCTCGGCGGGGGCCACGTTTAGTAAGCTCATGGAGAAAGTGCTGGGCCCACTGATCTGGACACAGGTCGTGGTTTACTTGGACGACATAAACGTGTTCGCCAAGAGCCCATCGCAGCTGGTAGACAGGCTGGGCAACGTGTTCGAACGCCTACGCGATGCCGGTATGTCACTAAAACCGTCAAAATGCCGTCTATTTCAGACGTCTATATCGTTTCTGGGTCACACCATCTCCAGATCTGGAGTGAGCTGTGATGATTCTAAGATAGAAGTGGTCGAAAACTGGCCAGAGCCAGAAAATGCCACCGGGGTGAGATCTTTTTTGGGATTTGCGAATTTCTACAGAAAATACATCGAGCGGTATGCAGACGTAGCGGCACCTCTGGTCGAATTGACCAAGAAAAACCAGAAATACGTCTGGACGCCATCTTGTCAAAAAGCCTTCGACGAGCTGAAGATAAAATTAACAACAGCGCCAGTCCTGGCTCATCCCAAGAACACAGAAGATCCGGAAGAGACGTTCATATTGGACACAGACGCGTCAGGTTTTGCCATAGCAGCGGTCTTGTCACAGAGGCAGGATGGCATAGAAAAGGTGATCAGTTACGGCAGTAAGACACTGTCGGCCTCTCAGCGAGCGTACTGCACTACGTTGAGGGAGTTGCTGGCGATTGTGCATTTCACACAGCGCTATAGATACTTCCTCATCGGCCGCCCATTCTTGGTGCGGTGCGATCACGCGTCATTGCGCTGGCTAATGAACTTTCGACAGACTGATGGGATGATATCAAGATGGCTGACGCAGCTGGGAGCGTTCAGGTTTTCGGTGCTCCACCGAAGTGGCAAAAATCACGCCGGAGCCGACGCTTTGTCTAGGCTACCTCCGCGGAAATGCTGTTTGCGATCGGCATGTCCGGAGGCTAGGCAACAGCCGAAGAGAGGCAAAGGCAAACGGGCTGTGCCCGAGGACGAAGGGGCAGAGACAGTCCCGACAGAAGGACAAGTGATACCGGTGGAATTTCCAGACAGCGTAATGGAAGAGATCCGAGACGAGGGAAGATGGATAGGGGCCTTGCAACCAGAAAGCACGGCGCAGCCCCGTACGGTTGACGAAAGAAATTGCCCCAACTGGCTGTCCGCCACCTCGGTCGAAGAGATGAAGGACCTGCAAGAGAAAGACACAGACGTGGGATTGGTACAAAAATGGATCGAAGAGGCCAGAGAGAAGCCCAAGCCAGAGGAGATGTTAGCCTTGTCAGACGGCGTGAGGAGCATATGCTCCAAGTGGGAGCAGTTGGTATTGAAGGGAGGTGTGTTAAACGTAGCAGAATCAATAGGAGGAGGGGAGAGGATAGTGTTACCTCTCACGTTGAGAAGAGAAATTTTTAAAGAGGTACATTCAAGTAAAATAGCCGCTCATCTGGGACTCAACAAGACGCTAGCCTCCATCAAGAGACGATTCTTCTGGCCTGGAATGAAACCTGATATTCAAAGATGGGTGAAGGAGTGTCCGACGTGTCAGCAAGTGAAACCCGGGCAGAGACATACAGCTTTGTTGGATCAGAGGCCTGTTGGAGCACCAATGGACCGGGTGGCGATGGACATACTGGGGGAGCTGCCGGAGACAGCCGAGGGGAACAAGTACATACTGGTGGTGACCGACTATTTCACCAGATGGGCGGAAGCGTACGCCCTGAAGGATCAGACGGCCATGGCCTGCGCAGATGTGCTGGTGAACGAATTCTTCATACGGCATGGCGTTCCAATATACCTTCACAGCGACCAGGGGCGGAACTTCGAGTCCCATCTGTTTGCGGAAGTCTGCGAAATTCTGGGGGTACAGAAAACCCGGACCTGCTCGTACACGCCGAGGTCAGATGGGATGGTAGAAAGGTTTAACAGAACTCTGCTGGCAATGCTGAAGTCGACGGTAGACTCAGAGTATGAGTGGGACCAAGCCTTGCCTTACGTAGTGTCAGCCTACCGGTCTTCAGTGCACGAATCTACCGGGGTGAGCCCGTTCAAGATGATGACAGGACGGGAGATGAGACTACCTCTGGATCTAATCGTGGGGCCGCCGCCCCCGGCTAGCCGCCCGTATCACTGCCACGTGGAATACGTGGAGTGGCTGCAGGGAGCAATCCGTGAGGCTCACCAGATAGCACAGAAAGTGACACAAGTGACGGCGGCCCGTCAGAAATTAAACTTCGACGCTAAGAAGAGGCCAAGACAGTACCGGAGGGGCGAGTTCGTATGGAGATACTACCCTCCCCACGCCAAACAAAAGCTCGGCCGCCCGTGGACAGGGCCGTACAGAATAGAAGAAACAGTCGGCCAAAACGGCTGTGTAATAAAGAGGCATCCGCAAGGACCAGGGCTGCGAGTACATACAGACGCATTGAAGCCACATCATGGAGATAGGCCGGAATGTTGGATGGAAACTGAAGCGGTAGACGCGGAGGTAGAAGGACCAGAGCCCATCTCCGACGTAGAGGACGGCAGCGGAGGAGAGGAGGAACCGGACGAGGAGGAACCGGATATGCACCCTCCCAGAAGCAGAAGGTTGGTGAAGCCGCCCACGAGATACGATGACGAATATTGAGAAGTGAGTAACGCACGTTAGAGCATGTACAGAGACGCGAGAGAGAAATAGGATAGTTGACAGGTGAGGAAGGAGGACAGACTAATATATTTAGAGGAATTTTTATAGAGACACACCTAGTTTCCGACAATTCACAGCATGAGAAAGGGATGCATGAGTATACCATAGTAGGGGGACTTTCCAGCAATAAAAGGCTGGATATATTTGCTTGCAGGCCAGGAAGATATCTCCGTACAGGCGGCAGATATGACGACCTGCCGTCACCTTCGTCAGCCGCCTCAACGGCAGTCAGGGCCGGGACGACCGAAGGCGGGACACCGGCGTTTAGGCTGCAGACGCAAGTCATCTATGTCCCGATCTCGGTGATCAGGTTGGTTCCACTCACGCCAGAGTCAGCGTCAAACACCGCCGCTCCAGCCGCCGAGATAGCCCGACCCATCATGGGGGAGGGCGACGACTGGCAAACGTGGGATCTGACGGGTCTCACGTTTGGCGCCCCTGTCAACGTGGGCGGGCGCCAATGGGCAATGTCGCCAACCAGCCTGGTGGACGGATCATCCACGATGACGGGGAACTACACGCCCCACTCACCGCAGTACACGCCCCCGCCAGAGGTAAGGACATGGCAATTATACACAGAAGGTAATAGTAGCAGGAATAAGGAAGAGATATAGAGCTAAATGATTTTTTTGTAGGAACCAGGAGGACATTGGCAGAGAGACGAACGGGGTGGGCTGGAAACAGATGCTGGGAATTAGTTACCTTTCGTGTTGCAGGTCCAGGTTCGGCAGTGCATGGAGGTGGGCCCGGTGGGCCCGCGAAGAAATAGTAAATCAGGCAGCAGACGTCCGCTGGACATGGGCCGCGGAGAGGACCAGACGCCGGGTCCACAGGGATCTGGGTGAGCACATATATACGTCAATTAGGGGAGACGCAGAACAACACGGCATGAGTAGGGGCTGCCAGACAGTGCCAGCGAAGAAAGGGGGAACGATAATACTTTTGTGTGGGGAATGAAGGCTGAGGGCTACAATAAAAATGAAAAGCAATATATTAACATGACATGTATTAACGTTTATATTTCACAGCAATCCGGATAAGGAGGGCCGTGGTAAGCATAAGATTGTTGTATAGTTAGTGGTAATAGTGCTAGACCGTAGAAACTCTAGCAAGGGGGAGATCACTCTTCTCGCGGTAATGGTAGTTGGGGGTGGTAGCTTTAGCAGTGTTGTCTGTGGTCCAGCACGATCGAGTGAAAGATATTTTGCTTTTGACATGTGTTTCTTTGTGTTGTTGATTTTGTTTTCTTTCTGTTTGCACCTCTTTCGGTTCCCTAAAACCTGGTGAGAATAAATCATATGATACGTGTATAGATATAATATTAGCAAACTAATTAACAAAAGTTTATGCCCTGTATAAGCTTGATTTGGCTCTCTTTTCTGTTTGCACCCCTTTCGGTTTCCTAAAAACCTGGTGAGAGTAAATTTTTGTAATGAACTGTATAGATCAATATTTAACGAATTAATTAACAAAATCATATCCTGTAAAAGCTAACACCTGTTCCTTAACCCTATCGCGGTGATGAATGCGCGCTGCCCTGCTGTATGCTGGATGCGATGATGCTGACGTCTAACTGTGCCTGCTCTGTGTACTTAATAATAACGAAAATAATAAATACTCGGGTTCTTGAAATGAATTGGGTTGTTAGAAGAGACGCCCCCGAGGATGGTCTGCGTCAGGGGCCCGGATGGCCTCCTGCACAGGGTCTGGGTGGATGTTGGCATGATTCAAAGGCAGAGGAGGGAGGAGGAATGGAGGAAGTGTGCTGAGGAATACGCGAGGGCAGGGCGGAAGGAGCCTGGCGAACTATGAGGAGTTTGTGAAAATCAATGGCTCAATAAAGAGAAATTTAAGTTAATTTTTGTATGTTTTGTGTGGGATGTATAAAGGGGTAGAACCTCGCGGACGTCTCGTCGCAAACCAATGTCTTAAAATTTCAACTCCCGAGTCCCGGAGTATATATAAAAAAAAAAAAAAAAGGGGAAGGGGGGGATGGACGGTCCTACCACATGTAAGAGGGTAATGGGAATAGCTGGGAAATTACGAGGAGCAGGAGCAAGAAAAGGTGAGAGTTACGTTTAATTTTTTTTTTTGTACTAACACTACCCGGCGTCGGTAAGTGCGACCAATCCCAGCCTGACTAACCAGAGGAGGGAGCCAGGGGAAAAGGTGGGCTCCAAAGTATACAAGGTACCCAAACACTCGGCCGACATTCTCGGAGGAAAGGAGTCGCGAGACAATGGCGGGTTAGGAAAGCGCGCCACGTGTCTCGGTTCTGGCAAAGGGGGTGTGTAGCGAATTTGGGATAGATAAACAAGGGTATTTGTCGCCATAGTCGGCAATACCGAGTCTAGAGAAATAAGCAAGCAGATAACACAATGAAAAGGTTCCTAAACCGAGCAACAAGTAGCAGCAGTCGCTATTTTAGAACGAAAACAAAAGATTCAGCACAATACCTGTAGATAATATCAATGGTGTCAGGAAACTGCTGGATTGTGTCAGGAAACTGAAAATGCACATCATACTTTCAGGTCTAACACAGATTGCCTTGCAAGGCCTACGCAAGCAAAGTGTTCCCGATGCTGAGCTTCTGCTAAGTCACCGAGTTGCTGATTTCCTTCTGGAGCAGGGAAATCAGTATACTCCAGAAGCTCAATATGTGAAGGTCATTGCCGACTACCATGAGGCCTGGGATGGGAGGGGTTTAACCCAACTACAGCGGTGTAGAAACAACTACGCCATGCTGAACTACATCCTGGATGAGTGGATGCCATGGCACAATGAAGTATATGACTTCAGATTAATAGATGTGAATAGGTTTGTGCTTGTGCTCTTTATGAATATGAATACATTTCTATTTATCCAAATAGAATATTTCAGATATAAGTATAACTTTCTAAATCTCATTCTTTAGACCAATGAACAGAATTCGCGGGTTGAGTTACCAAACTCTGATAGAAGTGACTGCGGCGATTGAAAGTGCAGAGCAACGCCGACATCTGAACCCATACTATGGGAGTGAACATCCAAGGGCTTCCTCTACGGATGATGGATAAGTGTACTATATGCACTCACTCGCCGCATGATCAATCCGCACTTCACATTAAAGGAGTTTATTGCACAATGGAGACAAATAACACGGTAAGAATACAAGTCACAAGCATCATACACAATTGGCATTGAAACCCCCCATTAGTACAATCATGTTATTAAAAAGTTCTTATTTTTAAATTCACAGGGAACTTGTGAAGAGGTTGGATCCTGAGCTGCCTTTTTACATCTGGGCAGTCAGAGATCCATATGATCAAGAACAACATCAGTTTAATGATGATCAAGGCCAACCGAGACGACTGCGGGTTCTAAGATGTGCAAGGAAAGATCCGGCTATATTTGTTGCAGTGAGAGCACTGATTCCACCACGTCATGCACAGGCTTTGCGACAACGCCTTTATAGACCAACGGCTATATTGCCGGACTGTTTAACGCATAATTAACCATCGTCTCAAATGACAGTGAAATAACACATACATGCTCTTACAAAACTTTATAGAGATAACAGAACATATTTCATATATATGCAATAGTTTGTATGTGTTTACATAATACACAACCCTCTCATGTACATATCAACCACCATTTCCTCATACATAAACAAAATATACTGGTCTCTGTTGCTCTCTTTCAGTCTACTGTCTACAGATTACACATGGCTCTGGCACCGCCACCAGCGCAATACCACCATGTTGTCAATAACATCAAAAACCCATCAGAATTAGATACGATGAAAAGGTGTCATGTGTGGATTGGCATGAGGTGTGAGGAACAAGAAGCAGTTGATAGTTGGTTACATTCAGTTACTGGTTGTATACATAGTGCTTGTCTACCTATGCAGACTAGTAAGAGCAGGCTGAGGTGTGGTAGACTCCTGGGCAGGAAGTCCCTGCCTTATAGGAGAAACGCTTAGTCATGCATTAGTCTAGCTATGACAAAGGTTAAAAAAAGTGAAAATGTTGATGTATTGCAATTGATATTGATAGGTATGAAACGTAATGTGCCTTCTTTCTTTTTTTCTTTTTCAGGAAACCGTGTGAGCAGTCTAATAATACATAACTCTGAACAGTCAATTTAATTTGTATGGCGAGTTGGAGTTGACATCTCAGAGAAAACAATTTGCCAACAATGTGCAGGTCGCAGAATCTTTGAACTTGACCAAAAACAACCAACAGCAAGACACACCTATGTGATAACTTTTTTAAGTGATTAAAAATACGTATCATTTATCACAAATGTCCAGTAACATAAGCGCCTGGTTCATTCTGTATGCTTAGATATTGGTGCACCTTGGCCTATTAAATTGACTTTTAATTATGATAAATTCGTACCTCCAGCGCCCAAAGGCACCACTGAGCTCGCGTTACACCAGATGTTTTCTGGCAAAATCAATTTGCCCAGGAGACATTGACTAAATTGGCTTGTGGCCAGTGGTCTACTCACTAGAGGCACGTGAGTCTTCAAATAAGTCAGGAAAATAATGCTCAATACAGCTTATGGTCTAGTGTAATATTTATGGCTGGCATGTTTAAACCTTTTTATTGAAATACAAATATTCGACACGACCTATGATCTGGTGTAAAGACGACATCCTTTAAAGAGGATGCATTATAAGAATGACACCTCTAGTCTAATATTTAAAGCCTAGGTAGCAGTATAACCCATGACTCTAGGGGTGGGGCGAATTCAGTAAAGTTACCTACTCGGTAACATCATGAGTAACAAAGTTTGATCAATGAGTGCCTGGCTGTAATTTATCATTCCCCAAAGGATGTGTGTTTGTTTTCATCGCCCTGGTGGGGATACCAAGGTAGTTTCAAAATGTCTAAAAGAGAGTGTATAACCAAGTGGAAGTGTTTCCAACAGTTTCAAATATTGGTGTCCTACGATAAGACTGGTGCACACAATCATTATTTTTAATAAGGAAGGAACTGGTGCTAAAATATCAATAAGACTGGTGCTATAGACAGATAATCATTATCTTACCCAAAGAAGAACTGGTGCTAAAATATCAATAAGACTGGTGCTATAGAAAGACAATCATTATTTTACCTAAAGAAGGAACTGGTGCAATAGACTGAATAGAAAAAGGTGCTAAAATATTAACAAGAATGGTGCTATGGAGTGACATTTTTGAACTCAAGAAAGATCTGGTGCAATTATTCTCAAATAAGACTCTCCGCAGTCTGGTGCTGGCAAAAATGGTGACATTCAAAATATTCATGAAGAAAGGGGGAACAAAAAATTGGGACCACTCATCTACCTCAGCAGAAAAACACATCATTCTTCCATCCGCGTACTTGGAACGCATACCGAATATTGCACAGGACTAATAACAGCTGTGAAGGTTGGCATGCATGCATAAACGGATTGTCACCGAAAAACCGTAAACTGTATGCTCTGATTACACTCCTTGGAAAAATCTCTGCCGAATCCAATGAGATGTTGTACAGCTAAGAAGTGTTAACCTGTTTCAACGTAAGAACTGCAGAACACTGTGACAACAACTCAAGCTTGAAAAGGCATGGGACAATCACGCCACACTAGCAGAATATGACGACTACGTTCTGCTGACAAAATGTTCCAACATATATCAGCCCCAGACGAATGTGCCATATGTACCAGACGAGGAGATGCCACCGCTGGATGAAAATGATGAAGTGGTGACTGGAGCAAAAGGCAGGCAGTTTCAAAATATTTGCATATCATTAACTGTCAACATACGTGTCTATTGTTCCTGTAATTCCTGTAATTTTGTATGCCTGTGTCATTTTCGTCTAATGGTTTTTTGAAAAATAAATTGACATTAATATTTATGACATATCTATGATTAGTATATTTCTAATTTGACACAAATGCCACCGTGTTTTCTGTACACTAATCCAATGCATGTATATAAGGTGTAATTATAAAGTTGCTATGTTTAGGACATCCACAGAGACCAGCCAGCCGCTCCCGCAGATCACCCCAGGCGCCTAAAAATAGTGGGAAGTACTAAAAAACGACAACAGTCTAGCTGCCTTCCCCTAGAATTCAAATAATGATCCAGAGTTGATGAGCCAGATCGAGACAAGGGCTCTTCCTTTTTTCACACCCTGGCATTGGACTGACCAGACACATTTTTTGTGTGCTCAGGATAAATTATAGAAAGATGTAATTTTTTTTTAGGTCTGATCAAATTGCCTTTGCCATGGCTATTTGGTCTCTGAGTCTATTGCTCAAATGATTTTAGGATATAAAAAATCCTATTCAGTCTGATGACTTTATTACAACTCAAGAACTGTTTGAAATTTATATAGCATTTGTAAATTTGAAGATACAAAGAAAAGAAATATTGAATTTAGTAACATTTAGATCGTTTGCGCTGGGCTTTGCAAAATTTGCTGTAAAACGACTTCTTAAAAAGATACTGTAATTGAAAACAGGTACCCAAGAATGAATTTGCCAAATATGCAATCATCAAACCAGAAAGCCGATAGTTTTTCACAGAGTCAAAGTGATTCTATAGTAGAGATCAAATTTACATCTAACGAAAAAGGGCACAGTCTTTTTGCTTCTTGTGACATTCAGAAACATGAAATTTTATGTGAATATGTTGGAGAATTCATTTCATGCGTCTAAGGAATAATTGATTTTTTTATATATTAAAAAAGACCTTCTAGCAAAGACGCCTATAATTTTGTGGGGGGATTGAATGGCAGCAACGGCCTTGATTGGGGTCCACCAAAAGGCGTAGTGGGGTGAAAACTGTGCTAAAAATGTCACTTGTGGCCAAAATATTGTGTGAATCCAATCAATCCATTGCAACACTGTGGGCTGACATATAGGTCCAGGTGTAAACAGACAGGCATTACTATCCCCCGGCAGCCACAGGGAAACTGTTGGTTGGTTGGGCCCAGTGAAAATCATAGGCCAGCCCACAGATGTCAATGTGGTGATACAACATACGCCCAACGGTAAGAAAAGGCGCATACACATTGACCACCTCAAGCCATACTTGGGGCCCACACAAGAGAACTGGCAATCCGAGACCGAGAACCCTGAAGGATTAGCGGTGGAGGTAAGTGATGCCAATCTCACTGATAACGAAGAGGATGACTCGGCGGAGAGATTTCGGCGGAGTGGGCGACAAAGAAGAGCACCAGCTCGTCTGGATCTCTAAGCAGACGAGGCGTGGGGAAGAAGGGTAGTAAGTACGCTTATCGACGTATTAACACTAGAATAAGATGTAGTGTAGCCATAACTAAGAGTAATGTTATTAAAATTAAAATTTCAGAAGAAATAAGGATAATACCCAATAGCAGGGATTTCTGGGATGCGCCATTGCGCCATAAGCACACTGTATTTCACCCAGAATTGTCCCCACAATAGATCACTTGCATGACTAGTTAGATGGATAAGATTAATTAAGTAGAGAGATACTGTTATTATGGTTGTGGGGATTTGGGGTGTGAATGACGCTCTCAGCTCAGTGATGCCCGGGACACCACTTGACAAAAATTTTCTTAACTCCAGTACTTGACATTCAAACAGAAAAGTTACAACCAGAAAAAGGAAGGAAGTTTAGCAGGTTGACCGGGGATCATTCAGAGATGAGGGTTGTGTGTGAGTTTTAAGGAGTGGAAGAAAAGGATGCAGTGAATGCATGTTTATTAACTACGTAGATCTCCTGAGCAGGGTAGTGATTCAGACTCCTAGATGGAGGTGTAATCAGAGAAAATCACAGAGATCAGCTGCATCCAACCTGTAACATGATTGTATAAGGGAAGTGCTATAACATGCAACCTTGTCCATTAAATTTAAATCCGGTTTATTCTGTTTTCATTTTAGAAAGAGAGTGAAAGACAATGGCAGAAGCAAGAGGCCCAGAAGATTGGGATAGGGACGAGTTGGGGCTCAGGCACCTTCGGGCGCCTACACCACCAGCCCAAACTCAGGGATCGCTCCAGGCCAGGGGAAGGTTGCCTCCGTCCCTGAGATTGAGGCTACGCAGAACGAGGACGTGGGTCATAGACCAAAACCAGACAAGGGGGCCCACCGCTGGAACAAGTACTCCTGGGCCGTGGGGAGGCTCCACCCGGGGATCCCCCAACAGCGTTGGGGCCCCAGCTGGCAGCAGCCAGGATGCGGAGGGAAGTGAGAGTTACCTCCAACAGCTTGTTAGGGAGACCCGCCTGCTGCGAGAGCAGCAAGAGCAACAGCGAGCGGCCCTGTTAGATCTGCAACAAACACTCATGCAGACGCCGTTGTACAGGGTGCCCCCAACAAACCCAGTGCCACAGTCGGGCACGATGGGGGCGTGGCAGCCCCTCATTTTTGGATACCCGAATGGTGATATCGTCCATTTAGAGCCAGCAATATTGGGGGGGTACAATGTGTACCTCCCCTACCGTACTCCTTGGAGTAACAATTAAGATGATGACGATGTAGGCGTGACGATGACGAATGGACGTGAGTGTGACTGTGACGATGAATGCTGGTAAATATGACGGTGTGTGTCTAGTGATGGGTACCTAAATGTGACGATGAATGTTGGTAAAAATGACGGTGTATGTCAAGCGAATGGGTGCCTGAATGTGACGATGAATGTTGGCAAATATGATGGTGTACGTCAAGTGAATGGGTGCATAATTGTGACGATGGATGTTGGTGAATGTGACGATGAATGTTGAGCAACCGTGACCGCTAGTGTGGAACGAATGGGACCATGAAAGTGACGGCGAACGCAGCAAGAAAGGGAGAGAAAGTGCGACTGTGAGTGAATGATGGGAGTGGTGCGACTGCGGGAATGTAAGATGAATGTCGACATGATGACAAGACGGACAAATGGACTGACGAGAGTGGACAACATGGCCAGACACCCGACCGGAGATTACAAGTGCAGGGGAGCATTGACAAAAGGAAACAGTCAAGGGGGAGCCATAATAATGCTCAGTTTTAGTTCGTGATAAGTGTGGTTCAGGGGTAGAGTTGGAAGTCCTCTCCTCTCTCCAGTCCATGCCAGGTAATACGATATTCACGCGTCAACCACCATTACATCTTCCCCGGCCTACTGTCTCATACCTGTAAGATTCTTCGATTCATAACATGTGTCAGTAAAATAAAAATCAATGGCTACGAGATACTAGGGGCAGGTTAAAACATGCGCTGATAGTGGAAGACCCCACAAAATTCTCAGTGATCAGACCTATAAGGTTGGCCGCGTCTTAAAAATTGGGATGGATTGGACCTGAAATTGAGGAAACCACACTCGCCTACCTAAAAAGGAGAGAAGTAGATGCTACTGTTTAATGAACTTTTTTTGGTGAAATTTTGACAACGGAAAAAAACCCAAAAAAACTAACAACTGTAACTTTACCATAAAGAAACATAAAAGAGGTAGCCATTGAAACCATACCACCTTCCTTAGAATTTGACGTTGATTTTATTTTTTGGAAAATTTGAGTCCTAATGGACCGCAAAAGGTAAAACAAATTGCCCTTTTACCATGCAGGAGGAGACATGTAGGGGAGTGAATAGAGCTAACTATTAAGACAAAAACTGATGAAGGCTTGCTTGGCATGGGGCGGAAGGTCTAAGGGGGGCGTTCAACGAATCCGTGACCCCACGACATAAGCCTGCCAGGAACAAAATTGAGATATGCTGGCAGGGTGCCAACACCTATAATTTTTTTTTATAGTTACACCTAACAAACAATATGGAATACCAAATTGAGGAGACCCTTAACAACATTCACCAAATGTTCATCGCTACCAAGGCATCGTTAGACAATATGGGAGAAGTAATAGAGATACATAGATTCCTCTTGAGAGTTGACTTTCCTATCACGGACTCTATATTCGAGGAGTTGGATCTATCACTAGATCACTCGTTAGAGATTCTGTTTACACTTAAAGACTTGCTGGACCGTCTCGTTCTATTGCTCCATAAAATTAAAAGAAAGAATGACTATACCGAAATGGATGATATAGTACGAGAAATGGTTGTAATTCAAGAGAAACTAGAACAGAACATTTCAGATTCAGATCTCTTGGCGACAAGTATTAGACAATATCTTGAGGTTGTCGACCTAGTGATTGTGTTAAGGGACTTTAACGAGAATTAAATTTTCTGTTTAAGGAACTGTAAAAAAAATCAATCAAAGTGATTTTCTAATTAAGAAACTGTGGAAAATTCATTACTTTAATGTCAAATTTTATAATATAATTTAATCACGCCTGGAGTGAGTGTCCAGATCTCCGTTTAGGACGAGAAAAACTACTCAAATGTTAGAAATTTCAAATGTATGTCAGGTGGTCATTTGAAGTATGGTTGGTGTGTGTGTAATATAATCGGTTTTATTGCATGCTATTTTTATTTGATGCATGAGTTTTTACTTTGTTGCACAATTTTCACTGTATATAATTTCACCTTTTATCAATTACTTTATTTTTATAGTACATAGTACTTTTTATTTGTACAATAGTAAAACAAGTCTATATGTTCATAACTTCTTTCGGCAGCAATTAAGAAAGATATAATAAATTTACAGGCAAGCATAAGCATTTTATATCTATGTAATTACATGTATTAATGTACTTTTATTGTTAATAGTTTTATATATGTACATAACTTCTTTCGGCAGCAATTAAGAAAGATATAATAAATTTACAGGTGTGTTTTTTAAAGTATCAAATACACTTGCGTTTACATGTGCTTCTATTCAGGAAACTGTTATGACTCTATATTGACTAAATTCAGGTGTTCTGTTGTTAAAGTATTGATACAGACGCTCATGTCCATAAAATATTGTTACGGGTGCTCACATGGTAGAAGTGTAGGTTTAGACACTCGGGATGTTAAGTATCGATACTGGCTCATATAGATGAATATAGATTCAGATGCTCAGGTTGTTAAAATATTGTTACAGGTAGAAGTATAGGTTTAGACACTCAGGTTGTTACAATATTGATACAGGTGCTCATGATTTTGAGGTATAGATCCTTATGTTATCCCATAGAGGGAAAATTTGTTTCAATGCAAGAATGCATGGTTGTTCATTCCCTTAGAGGAAACATAAGTACTAGTCACTTTGGTATGAAAAAGAACCACTAAGTCATTTAAAGGAGATAGTATTAGCTATAACTTTTGTTAAAATTTATTTAGATGCAAGGACGCATAGTTGTTCATTCCCTTAGAGGAAATATAAGTACTAGTCACATTGGTATGAAAAAGAACCACTAAGTCATTTAAATGAGATAATTTTAGCTATAACTTTTGTTAAAATTTATTTACATGCAAGGATGCATAGTTGTTCCTTCCCTTAGAGAGAAATATTGATGAGTACTAGTCACTTTAGTACGGGGAAAAAAAAATGCCAAGTCAATTAAACTAGATAATTTAGTTATATATTATGTTATCCAAGGTGCTATATCTTATCCCATAGAGGAGAAGTTTATTTTTGTTATGAGGATGTTTAAGTCACTATGGTGCAAAAAAAATTGCTAAGTCAATTAAACTAGATAATTATACCTATATATATTTTGTTATACAAGGTGCTATGTATTTTGTCCCGTAGAGGAGAGAACTATTTTTGATATAAGAATGTTTAAGTCGCTATAGTGCGAAAAACTGTTAAGTCATTTAAAAAAAAAAAAAAAAATGAAAAAGTGAAAATAAATAAAAAAAAGAATGTAGTTAGGGAACAGAAGGTAGGGATACTCAGTAGGTACAAGTTAGGAATTACTCAATTATTCTTATTACTTTGGTTGTACAAGAAAATTGGGACCTATCTTCCCAAATAAGAATGTTACATGCTTGTTTAGCCATTTTATGACTATCTGGTAACATGATATTTGATGGGAAATACCCAAAATTGTTCATTTATGTTTACTCAGGATTGTTGCATTTATTATTGAAACGATGGTTAGATGAATTTTTGTACTCAAGAATTTTTTTTGAATTCATAATTGTTAGCGTAGGAAAGAAAAGAAGTTTTCCCTTAAAATATAGCTCACATGTTTTGTATTGTGTTACGAAATATCTCAAATTGCCTTGATAACAAAATTGTATCTATGAAAGATTCTATTGAGTCTAACCGGTGCTACATGTTGTTGTTATAAGTGTTAGTATGTAATAATCTACAGGAATGAGACCCTGGCCAAATAGAGAACAGATTATGTTGTTAGTAGTCCAGGTAACTAGTGTCAAATTACGAAATAAACCAAAGGAATAGTTAGGCAAATTTTAACACTGTGGTGGTGCAGGAAAAATTAGCTAAGAAAAAAAAGGGACCCTAGGATGGGAAAATAACACTTCCTGAAAAGTCTGCCATTTTTTTGCCGTGATTAAAACGAGGCAGAACGTGACCCCGTTTGTGATTGGTGGAAAGTGACGTCATGCTGTTACCACAGCCGGACATTGGTCCCGGGGGTTCAATGACCTAAGTGTAATACAATTTGTCTTGTTTAATTTTATGGGTTTGTCCTTCTAGCCGGACTCCGGAATTACACCTATTACACAATTCCATTTCTATTGGCTACCTGTCGAGGGGGGGGGTATAAAAAATGCCTCCCAAAATAGTCTCAGTCTTTTTCTCAGTCTCTGTTCTCTTGATCAAGTTTACATTGTGTTAGTGCATATAAGTTTCATAGTTGTGTTTGTACATATTTATAAGTGTCGTTGGAATTTTTTTTTTTGATTTGCGCCAAAAAAGAGGTAACAAATATTTTTATGTTCATAAATGAGTCGTTAAATATTTTAAAAATATTTTCTCTAGCCTTAATCTAGGCAGATCTAAATCCTAAGTTCAAAATATTATGTTTAGCTAGAAACAAGTGCTGTCAGTTCTTTTACAACCTCGAGGTCAGATGAGCCTGAGAATACAGGTTTTTAAAGCTTATAAAATTGAAGGGACAGAACATTTCCTACTTACTTTATCAGAGGTTCTGTTAGTAGAAATTAAATTTGAAGGAATAAAAATTTTAGAGCCCCTTTTCAACACAATTTTGGCATATTTTTATTTAATTTGTATAGACTCAAAACTATTTGTCTAAAGGGTCACAGATTTTCTGCTTTGAGATTGTCCACCACAGTGTGCAAAAAGGAACCAATTAAGAGGAAAATTAAAGAAAGATAAAGCATTTACTTGACTATATGCTCAAACGATAAATTTATTGTTAGCCTAGATTAATTTAAAGTTTGCTATGAAAATCACCATTTAGGTTACTAAAATTCATTGTCACATAAATAAGAATTATCTCCCAGGTTGCAAGGAATTAAAAGGTCATATCATTGCATAAAACCTGAGTGACTGTATGAATCATAATTAGCCAGGGTCAAAATTGAGTAAGAAAAACTACAAATTTTTATTGATAATTCCAAGACTGAACTCTATGAATAAAGTTTGAAAGGGAAATTTGAAGTTTTTTAGTCTTAAAAGTAAACCACCCTAAGTACCCTCCAAAGTACCCTCTATTACTTCACACACTTGAAGACTTTGAGATCATCCCTAGAGGCCATCCTATAATCTTCATAAATATTTCATAACAGGTGGGGTCCAAAATAAGTTTAGAATTAAAGGAATACTTAAAAACAAAAATATTCATAACGAGGAGTACGTCTTTAAAACCTGATACAAAAAGGGTTCTAAAAATTAAAACTCTATTCTGAACAATTAATCCTTCTGCACAAGACTTGGTGAAATACAACACCTCTAAGAAATATTATAACCATTTGGCTGAAGTTTCGATAGCCCACATCTTGGATATTACGATCACATTAAAATCCTCAGTAATCGGGCTCGTTGTGTGACTACGCTTAGGATCGGCCGAAATATTCACAACGCGACCCTAGATTGGCACAATAGGAATTTCAACATGCCACTTTACCTACTTGTTTAAAATCGCAAATTAACAAAGCCAAAAATACATTCTTTATGGGATTAAATGTAAAAAAGCCAAATATTGACTGGAGAATTCTTCACATATTTTCCATTCATTAGACTGTCGTTATTTGTAATAATTACAATTCATAGTAGTATCAAATACCTAGAGTTGATGAAGCCAGTGATGTGTTTTTTGCAGTGTTGATGAGAGTGAATAGGAGAGACCTCAGACCCGGTCAAGGTCGGCAACACAACCAGTGCGTATATCCTCATTATCCTGCGTAAAATACATATCTTATCTCAACAACCGGACGTTTCTATCTATAATAAAAGTTCTAGCAATCAGTTATGTGATGTAATTGGGTGAACTTTGTTGTCTTTATCATACTATGATTTAGACATACAATACGACCTCTTGAAAGCGGACACTGCGAAGTTGTTTGAACATCATGTTATATGCCATGCACAAACTACACAGCTATATTCTTAGAATAATATTAATGAAAACATGTTTTGGTCCCATAGACTAATGGTAATACCTGACCACAGCGGTCACTTGACTATTGCTATACTTCTGTAGGACACCAGCATCAAGGAAGTGCGATACACACTGTACCGCAAGGAAATGGACCGGCACACTGAAGCCACTCGGTGCGAGGTACGTTTGGTGACATCATGGATAATGTAGCTTCAATAACGGCGTCTTTGCACCAGAGACACATGGGAGATCAATAACGCTTCCACACAGTACGTAGGAGGTCAGAGTAATAATAGGTGCTGTTTATACCTCGTTCACACTACTAAACCAAACCAAAATAAATTAAATCAAAAATGATCCACAATGCAAACCAATCTTAATCCAGCCAGTCAACAACAACTTCCTGATTATGTTTCTGAATAATGAAGCTATAGATTATAAAATTTGTAAAAAAATATTGCTGAAATGAGTGTTCAATTGAAAATAATGACACAATAAAATGCTTGGGTAAAATGATTTGAGTTTTCTAAAAGCCTCTTGAAACTATTTGAATCAGATTTTCTTTAAGTGGATGTTTTGCCCCAGGTGGTCCCGGTGCCAGGTTTGGGTCGTGGTGTGGCGGCAGCAAGAGACATTCACAAACACGAGTACGTCTGCGAGTACAAGGGAGTCCTGTACTCCAACAAGCAGGCTTTTCAGGTAACTTATACTCTACCACAGCAGCATAACATTAAAAGGGAAACAATGGTAAAATCTGCTCAGATTGTATAAAATTTCACTTGACACTTGCATTTTCACAAGAAATGAAGAGGGATTTTTTGACAAGTCTGCTACAGCTTTGTGTCAGCGTGCTAACATGTATTATTTTGGTCCAGAAAATTTGTATACTCTAGTTGTTCTCTGTCAAAAGAGATCTGTTGCTTGAAGACAGTGTGCATTGTCTACTACACTCAGCTGTGTCTTACATGAATACAAATGTTTGAGATTTGGTCCACAACATCACCAATACCAAACATGATTAAATTTGCCCAACACCGACGGTGGACAGTTGAAGCATTGTAGCAATGCATATCTGACAGTTTTTCAACGGGACTCTTTCGCGTGATTCTGATAACATGGAATAACTCTGTGATTGTTTCAGGCGGTGGAGAGGACCCGGTCATCCCCAGAGAGCTATCACTGCATCTTCCAGTGCAATGGGGTTCCCCACAAGGGAGGCTTCGTGCAGCGTTGGTTCTGGTAAGAATTCAAACCAAACACCATCGGCTGTCGCACGGCTTTAACCCTTTACCCCTCAAAACGGCCTAAACCGGCCTTGGGCCCTCTCCCTCAAATCGGCCTAAACCGGCCGGCTGATTTCACGTGTTTGGCTGTCAAAAGCTTCGTTACACAAGTCATTCGTTTGGGGTATAGGAGCGGTGCCATCATGATTAAAACTAGATTACTATATGTAAAACCGTATGAGGAATCGTCGTGTATAATTTATTTTAATGTTTAGCTTTTATTTTAAGAGAATATATGAAAGTTTCATTTGACAGCAATAATTTGCTCTTACACGGGCCCCATGTTTGCGCATATCGCACTAAATGGAAAAACCTCAATGTTTGATCGCGTTGTAGACATACTCATAATGGTTCAATCTTGATGAGAAATACATATTCGTGTTTCTAAAAGCTCAAGCTTTATTATGATATAGAAATGAGCTCCAAAAACACCCGATAAATATTTTTAATTATTTTCTAAATTACCGTGATTTATTTATTCAAAACTACGCTGCAAATTTCGGGTATTTTACCGCAGTTCTAACCGATCCGAACATGGCCATTGGAAATGTGTTGTTTGTTTCAAAACATTTGTGAAATTGGGACTGGGGTAAGCCTAAATGGCTGCTTTGTATTTTAGTGAAAAGATTGTTGAAATACGAGCATTTTTAAGGAAATTATGGTAGTTTAAAGTTGGCAATGCAGCTCCGACAAATTGTCATGCGGTGGAAATGCAAAGACTCAAGAATGGTTTCTATTATTTATTTCCAGCCCAGATTACAAGAATACATTGGATTATATACTCATAGAACTCCGTTCCCTGTGCAGACTATTCCAGCACTCAGTCATACTAATAGACTGTAGTAGGTTACCGTGTATGCTGAGTGCTAGATCAGTGGAAATGCCATATCACTTCATGTCATCCTCCCCCCACTGGGGTATAATTTTGACGCATTGAAAAGGCGGCTCAAAATTAGAGCCAATAAATTACATAAACCAGATGTGAAGTGAAATAGGCACTCAAAAGGAACGGCGACGTGCGCTTATGCACAGGAATACGGTAATGCAACAATGCACAAACACAATACAAAACAGCACTCTCGTGCAAAGAGGCAATGCAGAGTAAATAAATGAGTGCTAAAAGACTATAAAACTAAATAAAATGTTCATCTAAATAGTAATCATATACAAAATTTAATGTCAGAATGTATTAATTCGCAGTATATACACATATAAAACATGGGAATAAGCCGTATGCAAGTATCAGTAAAAACATTATGTGAACAAATGTAAACAGAACACGCAATTGTATATAAACATAAATATACATTTAAAATAGATGCACATATCAACTGACACTATGATAAAGAAAACTTGATAATCACTCAACAAAAGTCCATATGTCCAAACTATGATTGTGAAACTAAATATTATTAGAAAAGTCAGTTATCATTATTGTCTTGAAACACTGTTTGCTTGAACCATTGCCATGGTGGGTGAGAGAAGCTGACGCGTCTGGTACGTGTCTGTCATGTTACACCATTAGAATCCCATTCCGCTCCTGCCGGGTTGGGGTCATCGTGTTAGGCACCAGGATCATGTCCAACGAACTTGATGATGATTACGGCAGGGGCCAGCAGATTGGTCACATGGTCATCGTTGGGAGGCGCTTGGCATGTGGACACTGGATGCATGGACTGAACACAAGTAGTACGTGTAGTGCAAACGATCAGTACGCAACGATGGCTGGCGATATCGCGAGGATCACTTCGATCAATTTTGATGGCGTCCCGACGGCTTTAGTCGACAATTGTGCTGATTATGTTATCAGAACAGTGAACCAAGCAGGATATGGGAATAACGTCAGGATAAGCGGCGTAATGGCATCTGCGCTAGTCCAAGACGGAACTGTGACCAGCGGCGCGACTAGCGATAGCGATGACGACGTCATCTATATGGGCACCTCGCCCGCACCGGCAGCTAGAGCGGCGGTGCCGGTGGAGGTACGTGAAGACGATGGTGAGCGCGATGACGAAAGCTCTGGTGGTGTGAGCAGCAACGGAAGCGGCAGTGGCAGCAACCGTGAGGAGAGCAGCGGCGAAGAAAGCGGCTGCGAAGCTGCTCATGAAGTCGGAGACTCTCAATTCAGGTAAAATATATATACGTATATACCTCAGCAAATGTAGGTAATCATGATCCAATCACAAACGGAGTCAAAGAAAAGTGTGAAGAATATTTTTGTTGACATTGGGCTTTGTTGAATCTATGGCCAGTTGTAAATGCAGTGACCTCAAATGGGCGAAATAATATATGAACACACGCCATTTGCAGGGTGATGAACGATCCCCAATGTTCCGACACAGACGAGAGGGGCGCAGAATCCGCCGCTAGCGGCAGAGCCGCTGATGATGAGGTCGCTGACGACCTCGTTATACGGGCTAGCGAGCGCATCCCGTCGCCAGTCTCGGGACCGGCCGTAGTTTCGCGTCCGGTCGAGATTGTCCGTGAAGAAACTGCGACAAGGACACGAAGCCTGGACGGCACACTGCTGGATGCCAGAATGTCGAGACTGCCCCGTGCAGGTATGTGGCTTAATATACATATATACATGAATGTCATGAATGTAATGAGATGAACCAATAACGAGAGAAAAAAAAAGAAATAATTTTGGGGAGTATATAAAAAAAATTTGCCAATCGGTATTGACGTCATGTTGAACACTTTGCAGATCGCGTGCGCCGAAGTGATCTCCACTTGCACTACTTTGGCCACGCTGCAGCTGATATGCTGGCGGCCAGATGGGGGTGCCCCGCTGAGCGGGTCCTGCGCTGGTTCCGGCGGGTGCACAGAGGACGCAGGCTGCATAACTGCAGGTCATGCGGATGTGCACTTTGCCTTTCAGTGCCTCGTGGATCCCAGCGAAGGACGCCTGCTGCGGCTCGACAGGAGCCCACGCGTCGCCAGCGCGGCGGGAGAAACATGAGACGCGAGCGCAGCAGATGGAACCATTAAGTCAGAAGTGGAGTGACATGACGGATACGTTGTTTTCCCAAATTATGGATATATGTGTTGCAATATGTGATATGAATTTAGTGTAAAAGCGTGCATTGTCGCATCAATTATTGTGTTTATGGAATAAAGATAATCTGCAGATATTGAAAAAAATGAAAGCAAATAAAACTGGCAAAAAAAAGTAAGTGTGGATTGTTCAATAAATTTGACACAGGTTGTTTATATTGAAGTGGGGGGCTGTCCTAAAATATTGGTTTCGCGGCGAACCAGTCTTGAACCCATTTTAATGTCTTCTAATAGAGGTGTTATAAAATCTGATCCGGTGGGTTGAATAACAAAGCTGTAGAACATAGTGAGCCTGCTCGCTTTGATGGAATGAAGCGTCAGAGCGTTTTTGTATGAAATAGAGAGTAGGTCAGGCACAGTAATTGCATTAGAATGGTTTTTGAAAGCAAAGGCCAGTGTTCCGTCCCAACTGAAAGTGACGCGGGAACAATGTAGAGTAAGACACGTCATATGAGATCATGGTGGGCACTTGATCGTAAACCAAGTCTTTGTCCAGTGGTATGTCCCTGACACGGATTAAACAAACGTCATTGGCGTTGAAAATTTTCAAATATAAGATTGCTTGTTGACCACGATGCGGGCGGCTTTTGGCCAAAATGTAAATCGTTAGTCTGAAACACCCGACGAGCGCCACGGAGAGGGAGAAATGAAAAGATTTTATACGCGCTACGCTGCAAATATTTGCGAGGATACAAGGGCTGTCATGTAATAAAACGTGAGGGGTAAAGGGTTAATGGTCACACTGCCTTTACATGTCCATGTGTGTTGATTTAAGCTGTGGGTTAAAGTTACCTCATCCCGCGGAACTTGGCAGAGGTGCCAAAAATTCAAACTCACGTATCAATACCGCTGAACATTCTTCCACAGATATTAGGACCTTGTATATAGCCATGATATATGACGATGATCAAACAGCTATGTTCATATTGCACACAGGTAGTCAAGGCTTCTGCTCGTAAATATGAGCTGTCTTCGACTGTCACATTCCACAAATACTTTTTTATCGTATCCACCAACTACTTGCGGATCTTTAAATGCTTTCACTGCTTTTTGTTTCACAACTATTTCAAAACAATCAAAAAATGTACATATAATTGTGAACCCGATAGTGAGGTCATACCTTTGATAGAGCCATAATTGCCCCCAATCCAATGAAAAATCATAAAAAAAGGCGTTGAAACCACTGATAGATGATCAAAGGTGCTGAGACTATTTGTGCTCCAATGAGTACCCTTCTAGAGGATCCTGGATTTCACAGAACACATATATTTTTGGCTGAGCATTATCTTAAATTGGTTTTCTCAGTGCCATGTTCGTGAATTCAACTGTTATATTCATGTCCAAATCTAGTATAATTTTCATAAACGTACATTTATAAATTCAAACTTGAGTAAAACGTTTTATTTGCAGAATGAAGCAGTACAAGCCGTGCCCGCAGGGCTGCAGCCAGCTAGCTGCCACGGCGCGGCCAAACAAGCGCGGAAGGTCCACAATGCCAAATTTAATACTCTCTCTTTTTTTTTTTTTTTTAAAGATTTAACAGCATTTATCTATTGATTTACAAATGCAGTGAAAACACGGATATACGTAAGATTCTCTACGCGTCTTTTTTTTCTTTTAAAAATGGATAACAACCTCAGTTCATGCCGTTTGATTCAAATACAAGCAGCGGTAAGTCAACAAATACAACAACGAATTCAAAATCAGAGAAGGCAACAGCAGCAGCAGCAACAACAACAGCAACAACCAGACCAACATACCATTCTTCAAAGATTACAAACCCAAAGTCTTGGACAAAGGTAAGCTTTTTTTTATTAAAATAACTTTTGTTATATCCATTGGAAAAGTTCATGGTTTATGCCCGTAATAATAAATAAAAAAATAGACACTTTATAATAGCGTCTGAGGTTATTTCAACCGGAAATGTAACCTTACAACACATATGTTAAAGCTCAGTTTCATTAAGGATTTGAGCTAAGAACATCCCCATCCACTCTTATAGCAGGTCGTGGTGATGCACAGTGAAAGCAATTTGCAACAGCAGTAAAAATGTTACCTAAAGATTCACAAAATGAAATCTGCCAACTTGCTGGTGTCAAAGCAGGAAGATGGACATACGTTGATCATGTAGCAATGACAGTGTCACTTCACCTGACTTGGTCACAGATGAGGAAACATAAAAGATTTTGCAGAAAGAAAGGAATACGTTATGACAATGAATGTACAGAGAGAAAAGAGCGAGACAACCTTCTTTCAAATCTCAATCTTGTATCCGTCAATTTGCCTTTATTTCACCCTATCAAGGATAAAGTCTTTATGAAAAAGCCTACCCCATCAGTATATGTTGACAACTTAGTAGATTTTGTAATCCAGAGATTAGAAGACTATGACAAAGCCGGAGTTCTGTGCATTGACTTTTCTGACAATTGTATTCATTGGAAAGTTGGAGCAGATCACGGGAAAGGGACTTTCAAGGTTTCCATGCAATGTGCACATTTAAAAAGTCCAAATTCTAAAGACAACACCATGGTGATCGGGTGCTTTGAAGCCAAAGATATGTATGACAATCTTGTAACCTTCATGAATCTCTTTAAAAACAGCATTGATGAATTGCAGCATACGATGAGGAAAAAAGATTAAAGTCATGGTGTATGGTGATTATCAATTTCTTTGAGCACTCTATGGCCTATCTGGCGCAAGTTCCTGTCACCCATGCTTATGGTGCCATTCACAAAAGGACGTTTTAGACAGACCAACTGCCCAGCAAATTGCTCCACAAACCCTAGGTACACTAAAGAGAGATTATGATAGGTTTTGCAAATTTGGAAGAAATCAAATGCTATGGAGATGCCAATTAAATATCAGAGTAATTTCCCATCCTTTTCTCGATCGTGACCATTGAAAATGCATGCAGAATTCGGCTGTGGCTCATTACGATCCCTGCCTTCACAGAGTTAACATCTTATTTTCAAAAATATGTTTCACATAGACGGACCTCGCGTTGCACTACAGAGTCGGTACGTGGAAGATTCTGATCGGGCTGTTCGTTTTCATGGCCTTGTTGGATGCAGCCAAGTCGGAAGATGTAGAAGCTGAAGACCTTCTATTCAAGGATCTCAAATCTTTATTCAATCCTGAAAGTGAGTTTTATCAGCATTCCACCAGCACCCGTCCGACTCAGATATGTCAAATGAAGATGATTGTTTTGATTTTTTATCATCTTTTTATTTCTTTATTTTTTCTCATTTCTATGTGTGTCTGAAGTAAGTAAATAGATAAATAGATAAAAATAATTAAGGTTAGGCCTTCTTAGGTAAATTCATTGATATTTTGTGTGGCAGTTCTAATTGTTGTGGCTGTGTTTCTGATTTTTTGCGTTGTTTGCAGGTCCGACGTGTTCTGGCAGCAGGTGGCAGACGATCTGGAGGCCAAGACATGCCCGTGTATATCACGAAAATGTGTGTTGCTATAAGATGTTTGTGACGCCGCCATGTTTGTGTGGTAGGTAACTTCTGGCTGTCCATCTATGAGACGACGGTGACGGCATGGGTGGTCAACCCGGACAGCATGCAGCGGATAACCTACACCAACTGGTACAGTGGTCAGCCCGACGACGCCAGTTACAGTTGCGGCCGCGACACAAAACGGTCACCGAGGCAGACGTCGAGCTCCTCCACGTCTGAAAAGTGGGCCAGAGTTGATACCTGTGTCATAAAAAATGTATATTATAGTTTTTCTTCTCTTCATGGTAATGTTTTACCATCAGCAGCCAAAAAAGCAGCATGCAGCCAACATCCAGATTGGCACGTAGCACCAGTGAGGCTACTGGCCTGACCCTTAATGGCGTGAAAGCAGAGAACCCAGTCCTGTGCAAACCACCATGCATGCCCCTGGACCCCCCTCGTGAGCTGGGGTAGCCCGTCTCGTCCCCTTGGGTATGGCCTTTCGGGTACGCCTGTGGCAGGTCAAGGAGGCTTTGTCCCCACGCTGTCACCGGCTATGGCACCAGTAAACGAGACAAGGGCTTTCTCGCCGACCGCATCTAATAGTGAACAAGAACACAGGGCGTGGGAGACAACAGACCCAGCTCACTACCCGAAGTAGATGCTGTCGGTGGTGGGGACCACGCGGATGCAAAAGCTTCATGGATTTTTGACAATGGAGACTTGTGAAGCCAGCAAACCATCAAAAATGGAGAGACATCTTAATTCCTACTCACATTCACAAAGACCACCGTTAATTAATGGAAAGCGAGCAATACCAATGCCTTCCTTATTTAAGTTCATGTTCATGAAGATGGACTCGATGAATCAATGCTCTCCAGTCTGCCTACCTTTTGCTATTTTAGGGGGATTGGTTCTTATTTTCTTAAATTGTTTACAAATTTTGTTTAGTACCGCAACTTCATAGGTAGTACAAAGAGCTCTTATCCAAAAGTTTAAACACATGTATATGGCTAATATTTGGCAGAAGAGATTATTTTAAGTAAAACTTCCACCAACTGCAATGATGCTTTGCTCTACTTTATAATTATTAATACATAGAACAGTGAATAGCCATAGTCCATAGTGAGACTGCGTAATGTGTATATGCATCCACATTTTTAAAAACGAAAGTAAACAATGCATGGTAAAGTATATTTGTGTTCTCAATAATTCCATGGATGCCTGTGCACTGCTCTAAATATTAAATACAAATATCGCATTTCATCTACTCATATGAAATACATATGTTTCAAAAATTGCTTCAAAGCTAGATTAGATTTACAAAAATTCACTAGAAAATTTTTTACTGACCACATTATTTGTCGCATTGACTGTGAAAGGGGCTTTAGTGCTCAAAATCAGGTGAAGACATCTTCAAGAAACAGATCGTCCAGCACTAGATTGGATGACTTGCTTGTCATCAAATTAGAAGGAGGACTCATGTCTGACTTTGATTTTTCAGGAGCATTAGCTCACTGGTGTAACGCAAAAGCAAGAAGAATATTTACATCTACAAAGTACTAATCATGTCATCATGTAATTTATTTCATGAACAAAACAAAAACGTGTATAGTATTTTATGTAAGGTTTCATTAGCAAAATATTAAAAGTTGTTGGATTATTGAGTTCTTTTTGTGTTTATTTCCTACATTTGTGTTTATCTCCTACATTTAACCCAAAACTACAAAACTAAAGAAACTAGGCTATAAAATGGACGTTTCAATACATTTGTACAATGACCCCAGTAAATTCTGAAATGGCCCCACCTTTTTTCATCATTGGGGCCATTCTGGAATATTCAGCCTGCGCACCTGTCTGCACACCCTACGAGCAATGATAAGTGCTCAGACAACACTCCTAAGCATCACTGCCAAACTTCCACACAACACAGCCAGCAGATGGAGAAAACATGTTGTACACATAAACATAACTATGGCATATTGCCAAATTTCGAGGATGTTGTCTTGTTTGTGGAAACTCTAGCAGAGGAGTTAACATTCCCATTTATTGAAGCATGAGGGCAAAGAATATATCTGTTACACCCTACTGGTGGTCAAAATGGCTCAACTGGTAAAAGCTCACTCAGCAAAGTGAAACCCAACAAGTTCTCAGGTTTTGTGCATACACAATGTTTCCTGGGCAGCGCTGAAGAGAAAATTGCACTTCCCATAGTAGCCATCAAAGTGCATGCTCCGTCAAGCAACAGAAACGTATGCACTACTGGATAACGGCTCTAGCCACACATTCTGCGAGCAGTCACTAATCGATGAATTAGGAATAAAAGGACGCAAAGAGTCCCTGTTCCTCACAACCTTGGAAAAAAAGGACAGCATTTCAATGTGCCAGGTTGTGACTGACTGCCCCGGCTGTCAACCCAACACGCCCACTTGCCGGTCGCGGCCAATGTTTGTTAGCGTTCAAAGCAGCCAGCACGGCTTTCAACGCCGTCATGGACATTTTAATCACATTGTATTGAAACAAATATAATTTACAAATCTGTAATGGATTATTGCTAGTTGTTATTTCTAATTCAATATTTATCTTCTTTGGGATTAATTCTATTTTATAACACCAACAACGTTCAACCACAGACAGCACAGGCACGATATCGACCTAACGGTCACCCCTCTCAAAGAGGCCATTGACATTCAGCGCTTTGACCTTCTGGCCTTGCTGGTCCAGCACGGCATGTACCAGGTGGGAGGAGCTCCTCCCGGAATACTTGCCCTCCCTGGCCGGCAGAGTTAAAAGTTAAAGAAGCGCTAACTACCCATAGCAAGATGCTCTTGTAAGACTACAGTAGATTCATTTCTCTTGAATGTAGTCAACTCTTGATCTTCGATAATAATAACTTTGATTCCATCAATCACACAGCCTTTCTGCACCTTTTATGTTGTGCATATCTGGATAAATAAAAGAAACTTACTTCTCATTTGGCTCAGTCATCCCAAGATCTCTTGTAATCATTTCAAATAGCATCTCAAAAATGAACAGTGAATAAGTCTTTTGGAGTGGTTAGACTATGATTCGCCGTCTATCAAATCAGCAAAGGTCAAAATATCAACAATAGAAGAGCAAGCAGAATTCCCCCGTCGTGTTTGTTTTATGAACCATGGATCAAAAAATCTTTATAACATGATCCTACCATCTAACAATTCAGTCAAACGGCATTGCTTAAGAGGCACATACATAATGAGGTAAGCTGTAAATAATGACTTGATTTCTTCATATATCACTAACCATGGCTGGCTACAGATTGCTGATAGAGTGCCATTCAAGGATCTCAAATTCAAGGATCTCAAATCTTTTTTCAATCCTGAAAGTGACAGCTTTATTAGCATTCCACCTGCACCCATCTCAGACTCAGATATGTCAGATGAAGATGATTGTTTTGATTAAAAAAACTTCCAATTGGCAAGCAAGGTTCTAACGAGTGAAGAAAAATGTACTCATACTCAAGAAAAGAAATTCATTGGTACATTATTGGAATTATTTAACAAGAGCAACAGTTTCGTAAGTACATCATAGATAACGGATTACGTGATTGACGAAGACAGATTTCAAGGCAAATGTGTTTATCAAAATAAAGATGGAAAGCTTATCAGAAGTATAATATTGATTATTCATAGACCAACTTTTCTGGAATACACAGCGTGGAAATGCGTAACTGATGGATATAATAATCAATCAAAAACCCTGTATTTTCCGAAAAGAAATATAAAAAAATTATACCAATAGTCAGCCGACCACGTATCCCTGTATCACCAAACGACACTCAGTACCTTGTTTATCATGAAATGCTTTTGCATATTAAAATTGCACTGAAAAACGCTACGAATGACGAGCTGCTAGGACCAATCAACCATGATTTTATCCTTCTAAATGCGAACGGTGCATCGACATAGTTTTCACATCGTGACTATATAAAGGTGAGACAGCAAGTCTGCTGGGTAGAATGTTTTAAAATAAAGTTTAAGAAAGACATAGTAATTGTTTGTCTTTACTCCCCATTACATTTGGTGGAGAGGTCGGATTGTTATTTACCCAATACATTCTACCATTCGGAATTACATTATATAGAGCATTGAGCGTTACCGTTTTAACTGGATTATATGTGTTTTGCTTGATTAATTTGTTTGATGCAGTCATTGTGGATATTTGCTGTTTGTTTATTTGATGTGGCATCCCACATCTACGCCAATCACAGGACTAAATCGTCATTCGGTAAGTTCTGTTGATTTCTCCGTTGATTCTACTTTAAATCAAACATTTGCTGATGGTAATGGTACCATTGTGTTTCGTACTTTGTCAGATTTGGAACACATCTGGTCAGTAAAATTGACTGATATGGCTAACAAACAATCACAAGAAGCCACAATGTCCACAGTTCAAAATTTGTCAGATGAGAATGATTTACAAAAATCATTACTCGAAGCTGCAATGAAAAAGCTAAACCAACAAAAAAGCATTAGTTATTTTTTTTTCACATGATGATGATCCAGCAAATGATTACATTAACTGAAAAAGAATTCAAAAGATTTCACCACTTCGTTAAAGTTTACCAACATGTTGAAAATCTACTACAATTTATGTACAAGACAATGGAAAATCATATAAATTTCTCTTCTAATTAAGCTTTTGGAAAATGCGAAGTGTTCCATGGCACAATTCCATATTATAAATGTTCACATGCATCATCTGAAATGTTTGAAATTTTTTTTCACGATTTTACCGCTTCGTTACATTTTTATGACATATTTTATACCTCGAGTTTTAGGTGAAACCCGGGGGTTAAGCGCTGATGGAAAAAAATATTTTCATTTATCTGTGGGATCTAATGTATTTACAAATAAAGGTTATCAATGAATTTGACAATATGTATTTTTTTTAATTCACAAACCATATTTAGAAATGTAAACTGTGGTACCAAAAGTGACAAACCATGTTTTACAAATATATATCAGTCAAGTCTAACCCCTTGTCATAACATAACATTCATGTTTGTTAAAAATTACAATAGTAAATTAGTCTGAGTGTACATACCACTGGATACTATTTCCACTTTGTATTTATAAACAAAAACTACACCTATAAAATAGTAACGAACGTGCATGAGGTGTACTTTTGGTTTTTTGGACATCGTTTTTAATGACCTACAACATCCTTGATGTTTAGAGACATTAGCAGATTGCTTATCTGATCAGATCCAAATC
>JAGTTF010005581.1:0-20208 GCA_019095985.1 Streblospio benedicti
TATGGTAACATAAGAAGTCTTGTTTGAGGTTTTGAAACTGAGTTGTGAACTTAATAGTAGGACTTCTGTGAGGATTGCTATACAGTTGAAAGCCTGAAAATTAAACATTCATTCTGATACTCCCAATGTGGGATGTAAAGTGTCCATTAAGTCTAATAGTTTCTTGCATTAGAATAATTTTTTTTTTTTATGATTTGACCTTAAGGGTTAAAGTAAAGTAATACAAAGTACAAACAAAAAAGATAGCCCCTACCATGATTAGTACAAGAAAGGAGCGTTTTTCAAAACACATAAATTCGTGAATCAGTATGAACATGAATTAGGCTTGCAGTTTTAGGAATTCTTAAATTAATTGATTGCATGTTTGCTAACAAGTACAATAACGTGTAATTAAATGCGATGTCTCTCCCTATTGCATCCTCCTCCCTCCCTATTTCCCTCCCCACACTTTCTTAGCACATTACACCAGGTATGCGTAAATACTACTCTAGATTCTTAATGGATTCCCAAGTCTTATCCTACACTTTTACCTTTCATATGCTATCTGTTTATTGCCACATATATATCACATATACTTTATATTGTTGTGTGATTGCAGCCTCTCCCCATCTACTTCTTTGTTGCCACCGATTCAGTTATAACCTACAATAGCAGTCAAGCCATCAAGTTCCCCCACATCTTCACCAACAAGGTTCCGGCTGGCACCACGGGTGGATGGGATCCGGCGACCAACAAGTTCACCTGTCCGATAACAGGTGACTACATGTTTGTAGTCACTCTGCTCAAGGATGACGGTGACGAATCCTTCAACAGCTTTAGTGCTGTCCTCACCCGCACCTCACTCTCCAGTGGCAACACACCCCATCACAGCTCTGGTAAACCACAAATCCTCGTTCGTCGCGGCAGCATCTATTTCAGCAGCACGATGCAGGCGATTGTGCCATGCGCCGCGGAGAGCAAGTGTGGGTGGAGGCGGAGTGTAATGGGTGTGGTCTGAATGATAAGAACTTGCACCTCAACACGTTCATAGGGCATAATCTGTAAGGGATTTTACTTGATGTGTGTCCGTTGCTTCTGATTTATTTCAAATCAACAATCAATGTGAAAATATAAATTTTATGTCGTTGATGCCAATATACATTTAATAGTATTACTCACTACTCACACTATTAAATTATGATTATGAGTTTATCATTTGCAGACGTTGATTTATGAGACACAAAATATATCCAATAAAGAATGAATCATTGACTAAAGTTTAACTCTACAAAGAACATTGATGTGATTATAAACATGCAATCGGGTGTAAATTATGGGAGATCATTTATAGAATAGAATTTTAGGCTTTCTTACTTTAGGCTTCTCTTCTTTGTATTCAATTATACTATGTACAAAATGATACTCTACGTAAAAAAGAATGTTGATTGTCATTGATTTGTGAATCAGATACATAATGTGAGCACATTGTATTTAACAAGAGTGGCAAAAAGCAGAACTTCGTATGTGGTAGCATATTGTGTAGGTAGACATACTTCTGGTCAATTTTTCATCAGATATGTAATAATCTGTTCCCAGCTACCTGTATCATTTGTCCACATTTAGTCCCAGCGCCAGCCTTAATTTGGTTCTAGAGGTAGTCTCAATCAACCAGACTGACACTACTGCGTTTGATAGAAAGTGAGTACAGGAAGGTCTTGGTTGACCGAGACTAATATACGGGCTACTGTCCAATATTTTAGTGGTACCAAAATCAAAAACAGTGGCATATGGAGACCGTGCCTTCAGTGTAGCGGCTCCTAGACTCTGGAACAAATTGCCCACTCATTTTAGAACCTGTGACACTGTTAATTCTTTTAAACGTCAACTTAAAACATTTTTATTTAAAAAGGCATTTTACTTGTAATATTATTGATATAATGGTTTGTTTACATACATATTGATATTGTATTAATTTAAGTGTATTTTTAACTGTTGTTTTTTAGACTGCATCATTGTTTTAATGTTCATATATTGTTTAAGCGCTTTAGAACATTTTATGGATAGAGCGCTCTACAAATGTAATTATTATTATTATTTGTTTTTTCCACTGGCACTTCTCACAAAAGCTGACTGAAAATATAGTTTTGTGTTTATTTTTTTACTAGTCTCCTGGTCTGTTAGTGATATCCTATCTCTGACAGACCAGGTAGACTAATAAATACGCAGTATAATTTCAGTCATTTTTTTAATGACAAGTGCCAGTGGGTTTTTTTATTTGTCTTAACTGGATAGGTACATGCAAAAACACCACGTGATGACCTCCCCATGTTAAATACTACTGCAAATATAAGTTTATAGCTTGACGTGTGGTATTTTGCGTAGTATAAAGTGTACATAGTGTACTATATGTTATGTAATATTTTGTAAGGTACTGTTTTTTAAGACTTTTTGAGATGTGATTGGTTATGTTACCAAAGACGTGTATAGTTGGAATTAAAGTGCTTTCGTGAACAGTTGGGGTTAAAGAGTAATCTTTAATATTTGCTGCCGTAACCCAGGATAGTGGAAACTTTGTTAGATGAAGTTAGAAAACAGTGTTCTCACACTCCTGGGTCTATTTATGAATGGCCGAGGATGGCTATATATTGCATATCACCCGTCCAAATATGGGCAATGTAGTAAATAGACTCTGCCCACTTTTTTACTACAATATTTACAACTTGTCCAACAAAGGGCAGCGATTGGTCAAAAGAAGTGGTGTGATAGGACAAGTTGATTATCGTTTGACTTTGGCTAAAATAGTTATTTTCAACATTGTGGAACAAACATTATTTTTTTGCCGTTTTTACATCATATCTTTATTGTACTTCACTAGCAGTAAAATATTTATTTTGAAAATTTTCAGAAGTAAAATATTCATCCTAAAAAACTACCTTCCCCCTCTCAGATGGCTGGACGAGTTGATTATCTGAGAGGGGGCAGTTGTTTGACTTTAATTATTATTTGGATAAAACATTTATTTTCAATTTTGTGGTACAAACATTATTTATTTCTGTTTTACATCACAACTTTATTCTATTTCAGTTTCTATTTTGCAGTAAAATATCTATTTTTTTAAAGTTTCAGAAGTAAAATATGTATTTAAAAATACAACCTATCCCTCTCAGATGTAACGGCTCACAAGGGTGGGTAAAATGACTTTTACTTATATGCATAAACCGTGTTTGTGACCTTTTAACCATCTCTTGAATTGAGTTCATTTTACTATTGCAAGCGTATTTGCATATGCTGCACTTGCAGACATTAAAATGCATAGTTTGAGTTTAAAGAATAAAATAAATATGTTTCTGATATGATTTTGAGGGTGGAGTGTGAGAAAAGGGTTATCATATTGGGTTGGGTGTGATATGAGAAATATCACATCTGTAGTGTGCAATTTCATTACAAAGCATTTGGATAGAAAAAATACAAATACAATGAAAACATACAGAATATTGTACACAGTGAGTGAGCCTGGTGTGTCCCATATACAACAGTACTTTATGCAAACAAGCCATTTGAAAATAAAATAAAATGAATGCCATGCAGTAAAACCTATGTAGAATGATAACCAGCAGAAAGGACCTCAAGTGGTCTCGGCAATTCAACAAAAACCCTTACAAACAGCAATGTAAGTTACTGACAGGCGTTTTAGGTGTTGAGACTTTGTGCTCCATTGAGCACCTTCTGGTTTATGTAAGTATTTTGAAACTTGCATTTCATGCACATTCTGGCACTATTGATAAATACTGAATGGAGAAAATTAATGTCCTGAATTAGTTTGCATTGTGTAAATTGCATGATATAGGTTTTTGTGTAAAAGTTGATTTGGTAAATTATCTCTTGGTTATAGCATATTTTTGAAGCAGACAAACTTCATAATGGTTTATGTGTGTATTGTAATTTTTAAGTTTTTGGTAGTCATTTGAATTGTATTGAATCATTGCACCCACTGTTTGCATAACTGACTATATCAATCTTAGAGGTTTTAGTTGTAATTCTACTTCAATAAATATTCTTTTGGGCTATATCCTTGTTTTGAAGATTATTTGTCATTGTATATGTCAATATGACCTACATGACACAAGCAACACTTGTACAATACTATATAATATTTGAGAAAAATCATACAAAATCATTGCCTACAAAGTAACTTTTATAATCAGGATAATCTCCTAACATGTGACAAAGTTCAGTGCCAACCATCTCCTAGGCTTTCTGAAGAAAATAGTTGGATAAATAACAGCCATTTGCACACATATTTCTGTGGATCCTGATAAAGAGATGTACAAATACCTCCAGGATTGGACTCTAGATTGTCTTTGATAAAGGGTCTGCTGTGAAATCTTTGCTATTTTGCATGTGCTCACTGATACAGGGTCATGACTGTCTATATGCATAGTAGAAGCAATTCATATTGTTCGTTTTGCATATGTTGTATGTTGCCTTGGAGTTTATACCCTATGCCAAAAGAACAATACCAATGAGAATTTCCATATTTTCTTACAGCCCTCAATTCTCAAAGTGCTCACCCCTTTTGCTGAAAGCTGGATCTGCCTATAAATAGGTCAAATACTTCTCCCAGTACAGATGTTTTTTATTTGAATGTTTCATGAATTCCTCATAAGTAGGTCAAAGTACACAAACCTCAACTGAGCTTGGGAGCGTAATATATTGAAACAAAATGTCAACGTTGTGATGTAACGTCATAAACTGTTCCCTGGAGACAGCAAAACACAAATTCGTAAATGATAATTAAAACCATCCCAAATAGCATTACCAAGAGATCAACATCGTATATTTTCTATAGGGCTCATAAAAAAACAGTATTGAACAGTGTGAACAGGCGCCCGCTAGGGGATGGTTTACATTTAAGAAGGAAAAAACTGCATACAAGTACTGTTAGATTACATCACCTACAATACTTTTAGTGCTATATCTATAATCTATAGAAGTATGTGTTTCCAACCATATCAACTATTTATAAGATATTTCATTGTTAAACTTCGATGATTTTTTATTGTTATTGTTGTTGTACAATGACATTAGAATGGTAGTAAAAAAACGATATGTGAAAAAAACATACATATAGACAAGCTTATAACATATTAACTATTGTTTAGAAAATTCGGGAATACATATATCTAATATTTGTTACAGTATAAAGCCTTAAAGTACCAGTTCATATTTTTCATGTTGAGCCAGATAATTGTAAAAACATGAATTTACATTTAGCAACAAAACACTTTCCATATAAAACTACACAATTGATAATATCTATCATTATTTACATCCTCTCCCACTACTCATAACAAAATATCTGACAGTTGCAGTGTTATTTCTATATCCATATTGTTCTTAAGATTATCAACTAAATACTGCCAAATTAATTTTACGTATGTACAATCAAAAAAGAGATGTTCTAATGATTCAATTGCTAGGGAACAAAAAGTACAATTCTTAATTACATCAGTATATGTCTTTGATAACAATACATTAATAGGAAAATATTGATGTAAAATTTTATATTGTAGTTCTTTGACCTTCAGTATTATTTCCCACAGATATAGTTAAGACATTAATAGGTTTGAGACTCGATTGGAGATTCATAATTTTACCCAACATTTCATTACAAATATCACGATCAACAATGTTAGGGGCCCTAAGGGCATAATTTGAGTTTTTTCCATATTGAGTTTTTTTCCCTGAAATGCTCATTTTCTCTAAACAACAGTTTTACCCATGCAATTTCTGATAAAATGGCAGTTGTGTTGTCCACATATTTGGCTCATTTAAATTCTTTTTTTATAGTAATAGCCTTAATTGCCTCATTATTCGTATTGATATACTTATGATCATAAAATGCATATATATCATGTCAAAATTGGCCAATTTCCTATTCATCTGTACAACACAGCGTTTGTCCGACCATCCTTTACCGGGCACCTGCTGTTGTTGATTGGGAACAAAAATATGGACATATTGGGTATCTCGTTAAACCAGACCATCCCTAGTGGGTACCTGCTTGCACTGTTCACTACTTTTACGAACACAATAGGAAACATATTGTGTTGGATCTCTTGGGAATGCTCTTTGGTCGAGTAGCTGATTTTGACAGAAATGTGATTTATGATTTATCCTGTGTGCTCTGCTACGTTGATATTGATTTTGTAGTGTTCAGGAGTTAAAGGCTATGTCACATTGGGAAAACTGATGTATGGGGCTCCATGGAAAAGAGAAGACAGAATTCCTTGGTTTTTGTGTATGCACAAAACACTGAAAACGCACGCATGGTAAATGGATTGTTCATATAAAACCTCACAAACATAGTGTTGGCTGCTAGGGGCTGACAAAAACATGTATTATCCTTGAATCCCCCACCCATAGTTCAAGCATATATAGTTGATGATTTGTGTACAATACATTGATATTCCACGTAAGCTCTGCTGCTTGTCAGAACCAAAAATAAACCACAGATAATCACTGATGAACAACGGTAAATACGTGTTAGATTTACATATAATTGATGCTTGTATAACAACGATATCATGTAAAACCCACACATGATATGAAAAACTATCCAAGCAAATACTTCAGGGCATTCCAGAAGGGTTAGCTCGGATGGCTCGAACCATAAAATCACTACACGCAATAATCTGTATACGAAAAAGTTCAACACTCTGATGGTTGGCAAAACCCCACGGATGGACCACATACAACAAAACATCTATCCGTCCTACATACGGATGGACCATGTACAATAAGAATCTATCCGTCCTACATACATTTCATCCGTCTTTTCTATGTGACATTGCCTTATACAGCAATTATGCTTTGCAGATCAGCAATTGATCAAAGATAAAGACTTCATATGACAAAAACATATGTTTTACCTTGGTAATTTTGTAATTTCAACAATAATCAAACAATAATCAATCTAATTGTTCAAATGCCAAATATTTGCTCACTATATAACTGTGAGAATATTTCATTGTCGGTACTTGTTAGTTTTACAGTATTGAATACATAGAATTGTTAGACTCTCTTCAAAGTTGCACACAGGGACACATCTGCTTACCAAGCAATTCAGCTGCAGTATGTGTTTTATTTTATCAGCTTTCTTTCAATATATTCATGTATATGTATTATAATCATGTGTATATGTATTTTAATCATATTGTATTCATAATTATTAGAGAAAGCATATGAGATTTAGCCTAGAACATGTCTAAGAAATGGCCAATGGAAGAAAAACATGTAAAATAATCATTATTAATCAATTAATCCTGATTATATAAAGAGAGCACCAAGAGATTAATACCTGAAAACCACTATGTATTTATGGATATCCATTGAAACAATAACTGTTAACGTTATGTGTAATAGTGGCACTCATTTCAGACTCTGGTTCTAGGGTAATTTCCGCCCCGATTATGCAACTAGCCGCTTCCTGCTTGAAAAGATTCCAACCAATTATGTTCAAGGTAAGATATGCATATAATTCAACATGCAATACATATTTTTTTATTTTGATTCTTTAATTATAGCTTCATTACCGACAAAATATATAAACATGCATGATAAAAACAAGCCAAACAAATACTTCTTGACACCACAGCATTGTCTTCTTATACATCATGTCTAAAGACAGATACAAATGTACATAGAGGTCATTATAATGATTTTTTGTAGCATTTTCAAATCACAGTATCAATATCAAACTTATCATCTTTCACAGAAATAACTGGATTGGGTAAGTGTCTAGTCATAAGATTCAAGAAACATAGTTAAACTGTAAAAAGTAAACGAGGTGTATAGTTTCTATTTACACACATTTATCTATGCTTCTCCAAAATTTTAGCAATCAAATGTTATTTCATTGGTTTGGTGGTCATAAAGTCTGGCCCTCTCGTTAATCATTATTTTAAAATTAGGCTGTGCCTATTTGTCGGGGGGCGCCGGACAAATAACCAGGGGCCACTTTCATGCATGGCATATCATTTGGGATGTGATACCATTTCTGCGATGATCGCAAACCTGTTTTAGCGATGGTTTCACCAGATGGTTTTACTTGTTTTGTCACTAATGAAATCATAGGTACATCTAAGGGGGCCTTCTATTTTTCCACCAAAATATTTAATTTGCACGTGGGTTTGGCATGTCTGCTATTGAGTAAGCTTTACAAAACCCATGAGCTCTCTTAATCAAACCCCTTCCAAAAACCTGGATCTGCCAGTATAAATTATTTAAGGAATTGTCTGAGATTCATGGGACCTGATTTATCATTATAATTACAAACACATCGACTAAAACCTCTTAGTTTTGAAGTTTTCACTTTGTTACCTGCAGAAGACTGGTCTTCCCAGCTCAATGATGTAGACCAGTTTGTGCTTGATTAAACATGTTTATGTTTTCTCTTCCAGCTGGTGTTCCTGATCCTGGTGCTGGTGACTGGCCTCAGTGACAGCACACTAGAGACAATGGAGAAAGACATGGATTTACTTCTCAGGCTTTGACAAGCAACAGCATACTATCATTGAGTGTCTCAAAGTAAAGTCATATTTTGTTATCTGCTATCATTCCAAACTATATGAAATAGACCTGTTAACCCAGTTCCCATAGGTCACACGATCCTGAATGTTTTTAAAGACTATATAGCATTCAAACAAGTACCAAATACTATGACTACAATCAACACGATTGTTTTTTTCCAAAAATTGTGTGTCAAACCATAAAAAGAAAATTGCTAGTAAGATCTAGGTCATTTAGAATTTGCTGGGGGGATGAATATATTTTGAAAAAGAATTGAGAATGAAAGTCCGACCAACCCCAATATATTAAAACAAATGTTGCGACCTCCGTTTAAGTAAAAGTCATTGAAATTCATATTTTCTAAAGATCCTGGAAAAGTTATGAATTTTGTAAGTAGTCGTGAAAAAATGGAATTTAGTGTAATGTCATTGAATTTTGGTTAAACTGGTAATTTAATAATTGTTTTGTATAATAAGATAGCATTCTGTTATATTCACGGCTTGATATCTTCGAAAGTCTAATTTTGCACCCTTTGTATGAGACTCACTCACAACATAATATAGTAAAAATTCTTTATCTAGATATGAGCAGGCGTGCTCCCTCTAGTGGGCGTGTCTCATATCATAGCATCACATCCTAGTCACCCCCGGGTGACACCCCCTTAGGGTTTGAAGTGTTCCTTAGTCTTTCGTGAACTTGCTTTTGCTGTCCTGTTTGTTTTCGTATTGAGGAGCACACCCTACTCTTCTTTTTATAATAAAATCGTGCCTCGTAGTGGGTAAAACAAAAAAATATAATATACATGGAACCTAAGTGAGTGACGGTGCTTGATATATCTATTTTATTCTACAATAATTGACACATGTGATAGCATGCACATAGTATGGTTAGCATTGTGTTAGTACAGTGTCCTGTTGAGGTCAAATTTTATCTTGCTGTGTTTCAGTGGGGACGCGAATTGACTGAGGTTACTGTCCAGGTCACTCTTATCGCGTTGCTATGGTAACAATTCCGTAGGGAGTCAAGGTAGTATCCATCGATATTGGCGTGTTAACAAGTCAGTTAACATTTGGATTACACGAAGTGAACATGGAGTATCTTCTTTCTTTCACAGTTTCCACTAAAAACACTGGTGATAATATTTTATTGTCTCTTTTGGAGTTGCTCGATCGCGACGATGTAACTGCTATCCAGTAAGTCTGTGGCGATTTCTTTGTACAGTTCATGCACGTTACAATGTAACAGCCTTATATTTACTTATGAAAGCAGATATTGAGGTGTTGGCTAGTAAAGCTTTGTCGGAGCGACTTTCATTGTACTAGTTTTTGCGCTCTGTTGAGGTGTGATGTGGCCACGATGTTTTTCAGGGTGACTTACATTGTGCCAGGGTTGTGCACCCGTCTGTGAGTTTGTTTTGATCATATCGTTTTGTTTTGTTTTGTTGCAGCACATGCGTGACGGAGGCTGCAGGGCCGAACGTTGCTTCTGTCAACGAATGTTCAAAGGGGCGTTCCGATGATGCGCCCCAGACTGAGCGCAGTTTGTTAGAAAAGCACCCCGAGTTGCTTCATTTTATCAAACCTGCAGTGAGAGGTATATTTAAATCTCATGAATATTATTATATACAGTCTAGGGGTCGTATTGCTATATACGCTAATTATTCTACGTGTTAAGTTCTATTCTAATTTTTAACTTTGCTAATAATTACTTTAAATGTTTGCACGAGTCTCAAACTTTAACGATTAATAGGTAATTGTGTACATTACTAGAAGCCCTTTCTTATTCGTTTTAGGTCGTACATCCTTGGGGCATCCACATCACCGAGGCACTCCCTATTTTGCTGAGTTGGTCCGCAAGGGAGAACTACGTGAATTTTTGTCTCTCCATCAGGGATACACCTTAAATGATGTTCAGTTTTGCCGGTGTCAGTGCCGCTTCTGCAAGGCTTAAGTGGTTCTTATTACATGCAAGACATTTATGTCGATAACATTGTAGATACTAGTATTTACATATATACATTGCAAATCTGGATATTATGTTTGTGACCAATTCCTCTTGTATGGATACATCTTGGATATTTGAAATAAAACTAAATACGTTAACTTTGTTCGTGTTGGTGTGGGTAATCTAGTTTTAAATTTTTCAAGATTTTGTCACGTTTAACCATGTAGTACATGGCGTAAAAAATAATGTCTTGTGATGATTTCATTTGTGATAGCTTGTACAAGTTACTTATCGAGGTGGTAATCGTTTTTGCGTAATTAATGGTTAAAACATCGTCTTTGATGTTGCCTACTAAAGGGTTTTCCCATTCTAATTGAAGACGTGGTATTAGATATTTCCATGTAATTTGGAAATTTGAGATCGAAGGTGTTTGCTGTATTTTAATTCTTTCATCTAGCGGCAAATGTCCTAATTTAATTAAACGTGTGTTGGGTTGTGAAAATTTTAATGTATAAGTAGCATGACTCGTTTGATGACGTAGGTGACTTTATTAGTGACCATATGTGAGTGTATTTGATGGTCACGCAAACTAGCATTATTGCTGTTATAATTACTAGTTGGTTGATTGCCGTGCTCGTGGGTGAAGGAGGGATTGTTGATGGCGTTGGGTTTAATACGTATCCTTCTACGCGGGGTGTTGCTATTAAACCCATGAGCAAAATTTTTCTCAGTCGAAATGCCACCAGTAACACCATTATTGTGAGTATACTATTCCAAATGAATAGAATACTGAGGCCTACTACATCCGTTAAATCTGTGTGGAAACGCTGTATAGGGAGGGGGGCTGTCTCCTGAGGGGTATTAACGGTCATAAAATCCAAGGTGAACTCTTTACTGTCAGTTTGCTGCAAATCTTGTTTTGCGTCTAATTTGGGTGAGGTGTTGGCTGAAAACTGTGTTGATGGGGACTCTTGTATGTCCAGCGCGTTGATCGATATAAGTTGTGGTAGATTGATTGGATATTTGACTGAAGTTTCTTTGCGAAATTTGTTGCAGTCTTTTTCGTAGTTGGATAGGGTGAAATATTTGGTTAGCAAAAAGCAGTCACAGTGTAGTGTCACCACTGCGTAGGAAGTAAGTGTTACTGGAGTAGGTTGGCTGGACTGACAATGAAACGTTGCTTGTCCGTCCACGTTAGATAATAAATATTTCATTGGAGCTACTTTGGTAGCTGTTGGTATATCGTTTGTATGCGATTTCCTAAATGTACATTTGTCATTGATTTTCCTATTGACGAATATGTTATGTATGCAGTGTGGAAAAGACCGATCATATACTGTTGTAGGCTTGTCACAAATCATCTTGTTATGTTCACACATTTGCATGTCTGTTTCTGTCAGTAATCCGAATTTATTTTTGTCTTTAGATATAGCCAATGCGTATGTGTTATCTTGAAGGATGTATGATATATTTTGGTTTGTGCCTTCGTGTGTATGCAATGGCACTTTATGTTTTATTACTTGGTATACATCAAATAAGGGGTTGTCGTCGAAGATTGGGATTTTGATAGAGACTAACAACGTATTATCTTTGAACCACGAATAGGTTTTGGCTGTTTCATAATGGCTATTGCCATTGAGGTTAATGTGTATTCTGTTGTGGTATAACTGTTTTAAATTTTTGTTAAAGTCATGTAGTGCCATGGTCAGGTCTTTTGTTGTTATGAGGTTTGTTGGCAGTTTATGGTTTACTAGAGCGTTAATGCTCATTTCCAGGTTGGCCATTTCGTGTATGGCTGTTTGGATCATTTCGTTTTGAATCATTGCCCTCGATTTTGCATTTGTTATTTGGTTAAAGCCTTTAATGATATTGAAGTAGTGTTCCCAGTGTAGAGACGCTGCGTAAAAGGCCGTAAAATTATCAGACAGCGCATTAAGCTTGTCCACTATTTTATTCATCTTTGTGTTGGTATGTTCAATGAAATGATTAATTTTTCTGGTTTGAGAATTTGCTTGTTGTGTTATGGATTTGATGCCGTCGAATAAACCGTCAATGTTGCGGTGGTGGACATTTACTGTGTCTATCACTGATTCCAAAGATTTCTGAATTTGAATGTGACTTCAGATTGAGATGCAGTGCCAAATAGCAAACGACCTATTTGGGCCCATTCTGATATGTTTTGCCGTCAGTAGATCCGATAGCTGGATTATTGATTTTTGAAACAATGTAGATACTTATTTACATATATACATTGCAAATCTGGATATTATGTTTGTGACCAATTCCTATTTGTATGGATATATCTTGGATATTTGAAATAAAACTAAATACGTTAACTTTGTTCGTGTTGGTGTGGGTAATCTAGTTTTAAATTTTTCAAGATTTTGTCACGTTTAACCATGTAGTACATGGCGTAAAAAATAATGTCTTGTGATGATTTCATTTTGTGATAGATTGTACAAGTTACTTATCGAGGTGGTAATGTCTTTGCGTAATTAATGGTTAAAACATCGTCTTTGATGTTGCCTATTAAAGGGTTTTCCCACTCAACTGAAGACGTGGTATCAGATATTTCCATGTAATTTGGAAATTAGAGATTGAAGGTGTTTGCTGTATTTTAATTCTTTCATCTAGCGGCAAATGTCCTAATTTAATTAAACATGTGTGTTGGGTTGTGAAAATTTTAATGTATAAGTAGCACGATTCGTTTGATGACGTAGGTGACCTTATTAGTGACCATATGTGAGTATATTTGATGGTCACGCAAACTAGCATTATTGCTGTTATAATTACTAGTTGGCTGATTGCCGTGCTCGTGGGTGAAGGGGGAATTGTTGATGGCGTTGGGTTTAATACGTATCCTTTTACGCGGGGTGTTGCTATTAAACCCATGAGCAAAATTTTTCTTAGTCGAAATGCCACCAGTAACACGGTTATTGTGAGTATACTATTCCAAATGAATAGAACACTGAGGCCTACTACATCCGTTAAATCTGTGTGGAAACGCTGTATAGGCAGAGGGGCTGTTTCCTGAGGGGTATTAACGGTCATAAAATCCAAGGTGAACTCTTTACTGTCAGTATGTTGTAAATCTTGTTTTGCGTCTAATTTGGGTGAGGTGTTGGCTGAAAACTGTGTTGACGGGGACTCTTGTATGTCCAGCGCGTTGATTGATATAAGTTGTGGTAGATTGATTGGATATTTGACTGAAGTTTCTTTGCGAAATTTGTTGCAGTCTTTTTCGTAGTTGGATAGGGTAAAATATTTTGTTAGCAATACGCAGTCACAGTGTAGTGTGACCACCGCGTAGGAAGTAAGTGTCACTGGAGTAGGTTGGCTGGATTGACAATGAAACGTTGCTTGTCCGTCCACGTTCGATAATAAGTACTTCATTGGAGCTACTTTGGTGGCTGTTGGTATATCATTTGTATAATATTTCCTAAATGTACATTTGTCATTGATTTTCCTATTGACAAATATGTTGTGTATGCAGTGTGGAAAGACCAATCATATACTGTTGTAGGTTTGTCACAAATCATTTTGTTATGTTCACATTTGCATGTCCGACTCTGTCAGTAATCCGAATTTATTTTTGTCCTTTGATATAGCCAATGCGTATGTGTTATCTTGACAGATGTATGATATATTCTGGTTTGTGCCTTCGTGTGTATGCAATGGCACTTTTATGTTTAATCACTTGGTACATCAAATAAGGGGTTGTCGCCGAAGACGGGATCTTGATTGAGACTAATAACGTGTCTTCCTTTGAACCATGAATAGGTCTTGGCTGTCTCATAATGGCTATTGCCATTGAGGTTAATGTTGACTGTTTATGGTCTATTAAAGCTTTAATGCTTGTTCCTAGGTTGGTCATGTATGGCTGTTTGGTCATCTTTTGTTTGAATAATTGCCCTCGATTTTGGTATGGAAAGTCAATTAACTCGTTAATGACTTTCCCAGGTTGGTCATCGTGTTATTTGTTTCAAACTAATTTAAAGGCAGTTCAAATTATTTTTTTGGTCCATGTGGGCAAGCATTTCCCTCAATCTGGCAAATGAAAAAATGCACCATCGAAAGAGGCAAAAAATATTGGTTTCATATTTGATAACATTTAATGAACTGTCAATAAAAATTAGTCAATGTTTCAAGTCCATTAATTTCAGTTAAGGTCAATTGGCAAAATATGCAAATATCTTAATGGTATGCTGCTGAACTATTTACTGCATTTCTTGTTAAATTTTAACAATAAACAACAGTCTGCTCTATGGATAGTTAGATTCTCTGATTCTTGAGACTACAAATCATCCAAAATCAACTCCATGTGCCAGGCTTGTTTTCCCAGTACCCAAAGGCTCTGATATTTAATTCATATTTATAATTTGGCTATGCATATACGACAACGTATTTATTTACAAAAATATTGTTGATGGTTTTCAAGTCCCTTACATGGTTTTGCTCCCAGCTATTTTTGACATGTTACAACACAAGCCAAAATCAGGTCGTGCATATATGACGGAATAGTCAAAACTTTGTGCAAAAATCCCTAGATTGCAAGACTTATGGTGAATTTCAAAAATTCCGTTTTATGTTATGATGTGGAAATGAGTACCAGATGACTAGTTCAATACACCAAGATTTGTGTGGAACCACATTTTTAATATAGAGACAAAAATATTTGCATTTGCTATCTGGTTCATGCCTTTAATGATATTGAAGTAGTGTTCCCAGTGTAGAGACGCTGCGTAAAAGGCAGTAAAATTATCAGTCAGCGCATTAAGTTTGTCCACTATTTTATTCATCTTGGTGTTGGTATGTTCAATGAAATGATTTATTTTTCTGGTTTGAGTATTTGCTTGTTGTGTCATGGATTTGATGCCGTCGAATAAACCGTCAATGTTGCGGTGATGGACATTTACTGTGTCTATAACTGATTTCAAAGATTCCTGAATTGATGTGACTTCAGATTGAGATGCAGTGCCGAATAGCGATGACAGCGCCCCTGATATGTCCAGTAGGGTGCGTTTCTTGAGATTTTTGAATCTCAAGTTGTACAGTAAAAATGCGTGCGTTTGCCATTTTATCGTTGTATATATGAATGAGGTGGTTTGCGTGATTTAGCTCTATGTTTAAAGTATTGATTGCGTCTTTGCATTCTTTTTTCATAGATTAAAAAGGTGTGGCACGCTACCTTATTTGTTTCCACTTGTAACGTATCCACGTTTTTGAAATCCGGTAGTTTTATTGCTATAGTTATATAGTCGTATCCGATAGCGCGTTGTAATAATTGATCATGATTGACGAATAGTACACCCACAGATTCGTGTAGGTCTGTGGATGCCTTACATAAGGTCACCGCAAGCAGTAGTAGCCACATGATAATCCGTGAGAGCTGACCAGAGGTCGACTGGGCAGAGTATGAATAACCGTGACCGGGGCAGAGACTTAATCGCTGGTGGTCGTGGTATCGAGCCAACGAGGTTTACCTTCGGTCACGTATTAGACTACTATGGTGAGCAGTGACCATACACCCGGCCTAGTTTCTCAATTTACATGAGCCTATTGTGCTCGTGGTGTTTGGGAAATTTCAGTTGAGTTAGGCTGATGCGGTTTGGGAGAATTTTGTTAGAGTGCGCATGTTTGAGTTTCGCGCTGTTATTAATGATATCTATTACAATGAATGGGCCTTGTGCTCTGGGCTGTAGTTTGTATGATTTGTTGGGGTCGAGCTGTGGTTTTACCCAGTATACCAGGTGGCCCGCCCTGAGGTCAGATGGGTTTGTGTTTGCATCGTGTGTTAGTTTGTCAATGGTATTGTGTAATTCTCTATTTTCAAAAGCTTTGCTGGATGTGTATTCCTGTATTTTTAACAGGTTTTCTACGTGTGTTGACATTGGGTTGGTTGTCTGTAAGTCTAAGTCGAGTACTGTGCGTTTTTGTCTCCCAAAAATCATTATGTTTGGGGACGTCTTTGTTGTCGAGTTGTATGCATTGTTTATGGCGTTGCATACAGACGACAGGTGTTTAGTCCATGTATCTGGGTTGTCATTGGCCATGCAACGGAGTAAATTGATTATCGACTGGTTAGCCCTTTCAATCCGTCCATTAGAGGCCGGGAAATACGGCGAGGACAAATTGTGAGTGATTTTGTGCAAATCCACGAATTGTTTGAATCCATGCGACGTAAAGCATGATGCATTGTCAGTTTGTATAACTGAAGGCGTCCCGTGGATCATGAACACGTTGTCATGTAATGCCTGAAGTACCTCGTCAGTATTTGTTGTGGTGGTAGCAGTGGCTATTACGTAACCTGAATGGAAATCAACGCAGCACAAGATGTATCTCTTGTTATTGCATAATGGCATGGGGCCGACGTGGTCAATCGAGATTTTGTAAAATGCTTCTGGCGTATTTTCTTCACACGTTCTGTTGACTTGTTCTTTGTTCTGGTTTGATTTGAACGCTAAACAGGTGTGGCACGAGGACACGTAATTTAACACATCAGTGGTCATCCCCTTCCACACGTACAAGTCTTTGATGCGGGCTAGAGTAATCTGCGCTCCCGCGTGTGTTGTTATGTTATTGTGGAAAGTGTTCAATACGCAGTCTTTTAATTGAGGCGGGATAATAATTTTGAACGGGTTTGTTATTGACGCGGTGTCCACTGTCACCAGATTATGAGGTGTCATCAAACAATGGTTGTATTCCCGCAAGTGCACGTATTGTCTCCTCGCTTTTGTGGGTGGATCAGTATCATATTTCAGGTAATTGAACAAGTCATTAAGTTTGGGACACTGTTGTTGATGCTTTGCAATATTTGCATGTGATAAGTCGCACGTGCCCTTATGTTTGCAGGTGTCCTGGGGATGGTGGTCTGTGTTGATTTGTGGAGTTAATCTGGCATCTGTAGTTGATTCTGATTGATCAGAGTTAATGTGCAACTGAGTGGGTTCATTCATTTTGGAATGTTTGCTATGTTCAGGCTTAATTGGAAATGAAGAGGCTTCATTTATTCTGGATTGCTGGCTTTGTGCAGGAATGTTCTGCTCAATTATCTCGTGTCTGTTCGTGCGTGGTTCAGTTAAATTTCGTGTTTCTGTTGCATTCTTCAGAACAGGTGAGTCCTTGTTCAATGACTGATGTGTAGTTAGGCATTGAGAATTAGGCACCTGGATAGAGGTCGAGTGTTTGTGTATCTCGTTGCTGGCGTCTTGGGCCATTGCTTTGGTACGTGATCTGGTCATTATATTCACATCATCGTACCCTGGTAGGAATGGAAATTCATCAATCTTTTCATCTGTGCTTGTGTGATCAAAATTGAAATTCCTTCTGCTGATAAAATCTGCCACCGAATTTGCTGACCCTTTGATGTGCTGGATGGTGAATTTATATGATTGGAGTAGAAGCATCCAGCGGGAAATTTTTGGAGAAAGTTTAGAACTTGGTCTTTGAAATAGGTGTACTAGAGAATTATTATCTGAGAAAATTGAGAATTCTCTTTCTTGTAGGTAGACTGAGAATTGGGTGATTACGTACACGATTGACAGTAATTCCCGTTCGTAAATCACACGTTTGGATTCTGGTTTAGATAGGGCCCTGCCTGTGAAGGCAATGGGGTAGAATTGGTTATTGTCGTCTGCTTGGAAAAGGCCCCCCCAATTGAAACGTCCGACGAATCACAGAACACATAGAATCTCTTGTCAAAGTTGGGGTAACGCAGAAAGGGTTTGGAGGTCATTATGGATTTTAGTTTATTGAAAGAAATTTCATGTTCTTCTGTCCATAGCCATTTAGTTTCTTTTTTAGTGCTAGTGTATGTAGACATTTCAGTAGCTGAGCTTTGTCCGGAATAAAGGAACTGAAGAAATTTACCAGGCCATTAAAAGATCTTAAGCTTTTTTTTTCCGTGGGCCGCGGGTAAGAGGCTATGGCTTGCACGTGTGACGTGGATGGCTCGTAGCCATTCTCGGACACAATGTGACCTAAATATTCCATTTTGGGTTTGGCAAATTCGCATTTCTTTGGCGACAATTTTAGATTGGCCTTGATTAGGCACTGGAGGACGTTGTGCACGTCCCTAGTGTGTTCTTCGATTGAGTTTGACGCTATTAAAATGTCGTCCAGATATAAGGATTGTGGACTTGTTGAGGTGCTCATCCAGTATTTTTGTGAGCGCTGTAGCGAACGAGGTTGGGCTGCTATGTAATCCCATTGGGATTCGATTAAATCTGTATGTTCTGGAGTTCCAGTGAAACCCTAGAAGCGGTTTTGAGTCATCATGAACCGCAAGCTGATAATAACCTGAGGAGAGGTCCACCTTCGAGTAGATTTTTTGCTTTTCTTTGTGACAGGAAATCTAATATCAGGTCGAAACTGGGCATATAGTATTGTTTGTATAGGGATTGTGCATTTAACGCTCTTAAATCCACACAGAATCTCACTTCCTTATGTTTTTCTGTCTGTAGATGTTTGTGTGACTTCTTACAATCTTTATAAACGGCTAGGATCGGCGATGTGAACACAACGTCCGCAGACGGCTCGATTACGTTCTGTTGTAGCAGATATTCAATTTGTTTATTGATTTGTTCTTTAACTTTTGGTGGGTACCTGTAAGGGGTAGCGTGTTTGTATTTGGCATCGCTTTTGAGCTCAATTTTGTGCTTAATGACGTCACAGAACCCGAGATTTTTATGTTTGTCTATGAAAGCTGCTTTATTTTCATGTAGCATTTTGCCTAAATGTTTCCCTATGGGTTTCATTCTGTATTCCTGACAGATCAAATTCTGTCACTGAGCCATCCTCAATGTTGTTAATAGAAGATTCAGCTCAGCTGCTGAAGCAAGCATTGTGTTTGGTTCGTTTGTAACTAACTAACTATGTATGTCTCCGGACAAGCTAGCGGGCGTACCGATGAACCGATTTCGTTCAAACTTTACACAACTATGAGGTTTGAGCCGACACCAAAGTGATTTCATTTTGGGCAATCTGCCAATTAAACTGTGGTTTCTAGAAGCCCATTCATGATATTCTTACTGATATTCAATGCAATTAAGGCACCAAGAAAAAATCCATATTCCAACCAAGCAGCAAATATTGATTATTGGGTTTGAAACTGATATTGATTAGTATCTGTTATTCAAACAGTACTATTGTATTGCAACACAAATATCTTTTGCCTGGGTATATTGATTCTCATTCATTCTGATGTTTTCTCCTCAAATTCATTTCTTGATTGTAAAGTATACATCATTTCAGTATATATCTTAATTGCCCATAAGTCAACGTCGTTCTAGCGACGCAGTGTTCTTTGAACACTTTTGATCTAGTTGAAATATTCTTGGTTCCAAAAATCCAGTATCGCTTCATTTTCATTCAAAAATGGTCTTTCCTAGGATGAATTAGTGGTTAAGATTTTTGAATACGTAGACATGAGCCGAAACCCAATGTTTGCCTAACTGAAAACCTAGGGAGGTCGAGCCAATAGGTCGAATTGTTTTGCTATCTGCACTAGTGAACGTTTTTAGATGTGCGCGCTAGGCTTGTTTTATATTATGTCCTTACTGACTCGTTTCTCTCTTTTTAAACGGGCAGTGTGTTTGAAGCGGACATGGAAGGATGACTTTTGCATTTAACTTAAAACAATAAAAGTATTGGGATGAAAACAAAAGGGAAAAAGCATGATTCAAATATCAACCGCTTTCAGTTTACAGGTCATAT
>JAGTTF010005581.1:34767-56109 GCA_019095985.1 Streblospio benedicti
CACATTGCACTGTATAATGAAGCCCCATGAGGGTTGGGGGGGTATGGGTAAAACCCACAAGTATAAAAAAGGGGGTTTCATTGATAAAAATAAATAAAAAAAATAATAAAAATTAAACGTTGTAAAAAGTTTGGGGGAAACTAAATCCCCAATGCAAAGTATAGTTTATGGTTTTGAAGTGGAATTCGGATGTGAAAAGAAAATCTTGGTATAAAAAAATAACTTGAGAAACTAAACCTATATATTTTCTTTATAGCTCTACATTTTGAACATTCTCCCCCTTCACTCTGTTTGCGTGAAGAAAATAATAATTTCTATTAGGGAAACCTTACAAAAATCAATAATAATGTCAAAACATAGACTACTACTAGCAAAAGATCTTAAAAACCAAAACGAGTTGCAATAGATATCTAGATCCTAGATCATGAAAAGCTCAAATCAAGGTCACCACTGATCTATAGACTACTGCTAGTAGTACTAGTTGATTCTATAGTATACATCCGATTGTTTTTCTTTTTTATAAAAAGGCCTTTTAAAGATGCACACAGCCACGACTGTTTATTTAATCTATAGATCTAAAACATAACGTCAACGTATCTAGATTAGACCTAGCTGCAACACCGCTGCAAAATCAGTCACGCAATGCAGCACCACTGATGGCAGCAAGTCTAATATTGATCTCTCTCTCTGCCTCTACTTTCGGTAATCCGGCCAGTATATCTATGTACTGTGGCAACAGTAATTAAAAAAAGGTTTACTGAATTATAAATATCTATGTACACCAGGATCGCACAAAATGTTGATTCTATAGTATGAATGACATCGATTAGCAGTGTTTTCTCGGGTTTTTACCAAACAATTTTAAGATACACACAGTTAAAGTGTTTATCCTGGGACAGTTATTCTTATACTATAGACAACATCTTCTGGCGTTTTGAAAACTATATATATTCAACATAATTTATCAATAGTGTAATAATTTTTTACATCCATACATAAAGAAAAAATCTCATATTACTATCTCCAAAATGCATTCAAATCTTGCTGCTATTTGGGAAGTGAACTTTGACCTGTGACGTAGTTAAAGGATGTAGTACTTTGCTGCAGCCATCTTTGCAGAAGTAAATAAACATTGCGCAAAAGGTAAGACAAGGATAAATTTGCCTGACTTATAACCTTCCAGCGATGTTATCAGCATCTAAAGATATTGCTACATATTGTTGAACAATGACTGTAGATAATGGACTAGTTTAATTTAGATTACCGAGTATACTACATGTTAATTGCACATGTAATATAAGATTTGTGTCTGGTTTCTGTTTTGAGCCTTTTGACAATCACATGTCAAATGTGAAATGACTTCAATAAAATATGTAACTTATTCAAGACAATAATAATTTAGTGAGACTGACAGAGTATGAAATCATATACTTGAGTGTATCTTTAGTGTTATAATTCATTGGTCAATAGTATACTATGTATTTGGGGTTTATAATCATAACTTATGAGCATTTCCATGTTTCATTTGTTTGATTGTGAGTAGATCTAGGTCTAGAAAATGTACTTGGACTACTAATTTCTGGCTTTTCACCACTTCTTATAAATGCAGTTGCAACACTCAGATTGACTCAGATAATTTAATATTTTGTAGGATACAATACCAAATTGATACTTATTTGGTAGATCTAGTCACCTCTATAGTTTTGGCACATGTATAGCTTTACAAAAATCTTATATATGATCATCAATAGTTTAAAATAGAAAAATGAAATCATAGACTTCTGTAATGAATCTGTAACCAAATGTTATTCCGATCATAGGTGTTTTTAAACATTTCACGAATAAGTGTCTAAGCTATATAATACGGGCCGGCAGGCACAACCTTTAATGTAGAGTTCACTCCCGCAAAGTCCCGGAAATATTTTCAGAAAAGAGTGTTATTATTTCATGGTGATGCTATCATATGAGAGACACGCCCACTAGAGGCGGAGCACGCCTACTCAGTAGCAGTGCGGTGCCGGTGCTGGATATATATACACGAGTGTACATGAGTAACAGCTAGTTTTAGTAAAGATATACAATACAACCGTAGTTGAGTTATAGTCCATCACAGTGGTGGATATAACGGTATTGTAACCCGAAATTAGAGTTCGTGGTCTTGGCGCGTTGTACAATAGTCGGATTGGATGGATAGTACGTATGTTTACGTCCACTCCAAATAAAGGTAAGCAACCTTTATTTAAATTGTACAAGTCGTCATCATCGTCCTCTGACACCGACGACACAGTGATTGAAAATCAAACACTAGATTGCACGTTTACAGGCGTAGACGCTACCGTGCAAATTAGACCACTTACCGAGGCTGAATATCTAGCATTGGTAAATATGAACTCAGAACAGCAAAAGCGAATCCCCAAAAGGACGGCAAGACCAGTCCTCAAAACGCCCCCATTAGCCCAGAGGAGGGTGATAAGGCAGTAGGCGGCGAAGAACCGCTAACACCAGAACAAATACAGTCTATCATCCAAAGTCAGATAGCGATGGCAGAACAGCGTTTCCAAGTAGATTTCGATCGTCGCCTCCCTGACCGTGAGGCTAAATATATGTCTGAATTACAAGACTTACAACGCCAAATTGCGCACCTAATAGCACAATTAGGCGACTCTAGCCCATCCGACGCTGATGAGCATAAAGATGTGAAAAAGAAAAAACAGAAACAGAAAAAGCACGGGAAAATAACCAACCCCCAATGGCACCCTATCAACGGCCTCACCGGGACTACCGCCACCCTCATTCCCACCAGCCCAACCACCTTATCCGCCTGCCCAAGGGCCATATGAGGCACCACCATCACACTATCCGCCATATCCGCCCTATAACCCATGGGCCACACCACCTCCCCAGACGGATACCATAGCCGACATGCAAAGGTCAATCAGCGAATTACGCCAGGAAATTTAAAACATGTCAGTTTATAGACAAAATCATGATTTGTCTGCCCTCACAGACAGCATGGCAGAATTAGCAAGGCGCATGACATCTGCAGGCCAACGCACGCAGTCAAACAGGGGACCACAAATTACCCTACCAAAATTTAGTGGAGCCCTTAACAAATCATTTGAGAAATGGGCTAAAGACCTAGAAATTTGTTTCACCCACCTAATGTGGGACAAACACGACGAACAACGTCGCACCATATTGCCAACACTGCTGGAAGAATATGCGAAAAAGCAATATGATTCTATACCTGAAGTAGAAAAATTGTCATACACTGAGGTAATGGCTCAGTTAGAAACTATATTCTCAGTAGCAAATAAGCCTTTCAATGTCCGCTTCAAACGCACTGCCCGTTTACAGAGAGAAAACGAGTCAGTCAGGACATATTCGGCAGATATCATGCAGAGAATCGAAGACTGCAAAATAGAAAGTGAGGACATGAGGGTCATGACTTATCTTAATGGGTTACTGCCTAGCATTAAGTTAAAAGTCTCCTGCATGGAATATGCCTCCTTACAACAAGCAATTTTGTTTGCAGAAAGAGCTGAAAACGCACTAGCGCTCGAAAAACAATTAGAAAACAACCTGTCCGCAGTCTCATTTAGACGCAGTAGAAAAGACCAAAAACGAAACGCAGACAAAAAACGTTCCCAGTCCAAATCATCACGACAAGCGTCAGGAAATTTTGGATCACATTCTCGATCCCAATCAAGGCATAAGTCGACGCAGAAGCCCCAGGGGAAACAAAACAAAGATAACAAACAAGACAAAGGTATTACACGAGATCAATCTAAATCCAACTACCGCTCCCCATCAAAAGCGTCAGTCAACGAACTGTCACTAGCGTCAGATGATGAGCAGGATTTAGAGTAGGACCACTGAACCAAATCAACTCTTTTCAGGAAATAGACAATAGCAAATCCCTAGATATCCAATTCTTCTCGGATTCAGTGGTTCAGATACACTTTCCTCATAGAAACCTCAAAGTTAACGCCCTATGCGACACGGGAGCAGCCATCTCCGCGCTCAGAATCTTTAATACAAAAAAATCCTCCCACAATATAAAACAAGCCTAGTGCGCACATCTAAAACGTTCACTAGTGCAGATAGCAAAACAATTCGACCTATTGGCTCGACCTCCCTAGGTTTTCAGTTAGGCAAACATTGGGTTTCGGCTCATGTCTACGTATTCAAAAATCTCAACCACCAATTCATCCTAGGAAGACCATTTTTGAATGAAAATGAAGCGATACTGGATTTTGGAACCAAGAATATTTCAATAAAACCCACAAAACTACATGCAACACAAAATTATGAAATAAAGCCAAAATCAGTGTGCATTGTGACTGGTAAAATCACAAACAAACATGACCACACCCATTTTTCTACCGGCCTGGTAGGCAAAGTAGAACCTTTGCTAGATGAACCTGAAGTTATAGAATCAATAATATCAATTTCCAACAACACGGCACCAATAGTTCTACACAACCCAACGTCTAAAACAATAAACATACATAAGGGTCAGAACATAGCCACCTTCTCAATGATTGCAGAGCAAGACATATCAGAAAAGTGCTCCACTTCTATTAACAACATTGAGGATGGCTCAGTGACAGAATTTGATCTGTCAGGAATACAGAATGAAACCCATAGGGGAAACATTTAGGCAAATGCTACATGAAAATAAAGCAGCTTTCATAGACAAACATAAAAATCTCGGGTTCTGTGACGTCATTAAGCACAAAAATTGAGCTCAAAAGCGATGCCAAATACAAACACGCTACCCCTTACAGGTACCCACCAAAAGTTAAAGAACAAATCAATAAACAAATTGAATACCTGCTACAACAGAATGTAATCGAAGCCGTCTGCGGGCGTTGTTCACATCGCCGATCCTAGCCGTTTATAAAGATGGTAAGAAGTCACACAAACATCTACAGACAGACAAACATAAGGAAGTGAGATTCTGTGTGTGGATTTAAGAGCGTTAAATGCACAATCCCTATACAAACAATACTATATGCCCAGTTTCGACCTGATATTAGATTTCCTGTCACAAAGAAAAGCAAAAAATCTACTCGAAGGTGGAACTCTCAGGTTATTATTAGCTTGCGGTTCATGATGACTCAAAACCGCTTCTAGGGTTTCACTGAAACTCCAGAACATACAGATTTAATCGAATCCCATTGGGATTACATAGTAGCCAACCTCAATACGCTACAGCGCTCACAAAAATACTGGATGAGCACCTCAACAAGTCCACAATCTTATATCTCGACGACATTTTAATAGCATCAAACCCAATCGAAAAAACACACTAGGGACGTGCACAACGTCCTCCAAAGCCTAATCAAGGCCAATCTAAAATTGTCGCCAAAGAAATGCGAATTTGCCAAACCCAAAATGGAATATTTAGGTCACATTGTGTCCGAGAAATGGCTACGAGCCATCCACGTCACACGATGCAAGCCATAGCCTCGTACCAGCGGCCCACGGACAAAAAAAGCTTAAGATCTTTTAACGGCCTGGTAAATTTCTTCAGTTCCTTTATTCCGGACAAAGCTCAGCTACTGAAATGTCTACATACACTAGCACTAAAAGAAACTAAATGGCTATGGACAGAAGAACATGAAATTTCTTTCAATAAACTAAAATCCATAATGACCTCCAAACCCTTTCTGCATTACCCCAACTTTGACAAGAGATTCTATGTGTTCTGTGATTCGTCGGACGTTTCAATTGGCGGGGGCCTTTTCCAAGCAGACAACAATAACCAATTATACCCCATTGCCTTCACGGGCAGGGCCCTATCTAAACCAGAATCCAAACGTGTGATTTACGAACAGGAATTACTGTCAATCGTGTATGCGTAATCACCCAATTCTCAGTCTACCTACAAGAAAGAGAATTCTCAATTTTCTCAGATAATAATTCTCTAGTACACCTATTTCAAAGACCAAGTTCTAACTTTCTCCAAAAATTTAGGGGCGCATTATGCCCGCTACCTAAAGGCCATCGAATTCGCCCTCCAGCACATCAAAGGGCAGTCAGCCAACTCCCTCCAGCTGTGGCCCATCAGCAGAAGTGTTTGCCTCCAGGTCCCTCCGCCAGGTGTTCTTGGGTTGGCCTCTCTTCCATTCCTCCTGTGGATTCAGGTCAGGGGGTGTGCCTGGTGATGTTACCAGGGTGGTTTCCGGAGGGTGTGCCATCCATCTCCATCTTCTTCGCCTCAGCTCTTGTTCTGCTGGTAGCTGATTTGTTCTCTGCCAGAGGTCCTTGTTGCTGATGGTCTCAGGCCAGTGGATTTTGAGGATCTTGCGCAGGCAACTGTTGATGAATGTCTGGATTCTGTTGGTAGTGGTCTTGATCCTCCATAGGTCAGCGCTCCAGAAACAGGACAGACTTGACGTTGGAGTTGAAGAGGCGGAGTTTGGTGCGGGTAGTTATCTGCCTTGACTTCCAGATGTTTCTGAGGGTTATGAATCGGAATCTTGCTTTTTTCCTATCCTGGTCTTCACAAATGCGTCTGTGCCATCCCCAGGCTGGTTGATGAAACTGCCAAGGTAAGGTGAAAGATCCACTTCTTCGAGGGGGCTTGTCTTCCAACGTCACTGGTTCCATGGATGTGTCAATTACCTGAAATATGGTACTGATCCACCCACATGTTTAGGAGAACCCGAGCTGACATGTTGCGGGAAGATCAAACCATTTGCTGATGACACCTGCTAATCTGTGACAGTGCAGGGCCAAATAACAAACCCGTTCAAAATTTCCATAGAGTCCACTCCACTGGTGCGACTTCTTCATTCTGAACATTTTCCACAATAACATAGGAACACTCACGGTGAGAGCAAATTACTCCCCCCGCAACTCCGGTTTGTACGTGTGGAAGGGGAATGACCACTGATCACGCTCCGTGGATCCTCTGCACTTCATGCCGGTGTTCAAATCAAACCAGAACAAAGAACAAGTCAACAGAACGTGAAGAAAAATATGCCAGAAGCAATTTACAAAATGCTCCTCTGACCAGGCCGGCCCCATGCCCCGGTAGTCCATTAGATACAACTTTGTGCTGCGTTGATTTCCATTCAGGATTGTTCCAGCCACTTTATTCCCAACAACTGGTTCATGAAAGAGGTTTTCTGAGGCATTAAGATGACATTTTCTTCATGATCCACCGACGTCCTTCATCCTTTTAACAAATCCTGTTGAAGACATGCTTCCCCATGGATTCAATTCCTCTGGATTCTCACATAGATCATACCTTTTTATGGACTTGATGATGATGTCCTTTATCTTCTGGACGGATTCTTCCTTTCCAGATCCTCTCGAACGATGACAACTGTGGCCTTTGTCAGTGGACTGGAATTGGAATGATATTCCATTTGTTCTTCATTTTTCTTTCAGTCAAGTTTTTGTCTGATACACCACTTTTTTGCAGGGATGGCCAGTGGGTTCAAAGACTGGTCCCAAACAAAATGTTTTCTTTTGGGAGATTAAAGGATACAGACAAGATATCCCCCCGGCCCATTAATATTATGTTTCCATTGTCGCACATGATGTACATTCACCAACCCTGCTCCGCCTCTTCTGCTAGGCTGCCCATTAGTCCATTGTCTTGCTTCACATAAATAATACCTCTCTGTGGGCATGAATATCCAGCAAAAATTTCCCGCTGGATGCTTCTACTCCAATCATATGACATCAAAGGGTCAGCAAATTCCATTGGCAGATTTTATCAGCAGAAGGAATTTCAATTTTGATCACACAAGCACAGATGAAAAGATTGATGAATTTCCATTCCTACCAGGGTACGATGATGTGAATATAATGACCAGGTCACGTACCAAAGCAATGGCCCAAGACGCCAGCAAAACGAGATACACAAACACTCGACCTCTATCCAGGTGCCTAATTCTCAATGCCTAACTACACATCAGTCATTGAACAAGGACTCACCTGTTCTGAAGAATGCAACAGAAACACGAAATTTAACTGAACCACGCACGAACAGACACGAGATAATTGAGCAGAACATTCCTGCACAAAGCCAGCAATCCAGAATAAATGAAGCCTCTTCATTTCCAATTAAGCCTGAACATAGCAAACATTCCAAAATGAATGAACCCACTCAGTTGCACATTAACTCTGATCAATCAGAATCAACTACAGATGCCAGATTAACTCCACAAATCAACACAGACCACCATCCCCCAGGACACCTGCAAACATAAGGGCACGTGCGACTTATCACATGCAAATATTGCAAAGCATCAACAACAGTGTCCCAAACTTAATGACTTGTTCAATTACCTGAAATATGATACTGATCCACCCACAAAAGCAAGGAGACAATACGTGCACTTGCGGGAATACAACCATTGTTTGATGACACCTCATAATCTGGTGACAGTGGACACCGCGTCAATAACAAACCCGTTCAAAATTATTATCCCGCCTCAATTAAAAGACTGCGTATTGAACACTTTCCATAATAACATAACAACACACGCGGGGAGCGCAGATTACTCTAGCCCGCATCAAAGACTTGTACGTGTGGAAGGGGATGACCACTGATGTGTTAAATTACGTGTCCTTGTGCCACACCTGTTTAGCGTTCAAATCAAACCAGAACAAAGAACAAGTCAACAGAACGTGTGAAGAAAATATGCCAGAAGCATTTTACAAAATCTCAATTGACCATGTCGGCCCCATGCCATTATGCAATAACAAAGAGATACATCTTGTGCTGCGTTGATTTCCATTCAGGTTACGTAATAGCCACTGCTACCACCACAACAAATACTGACGAGGTACTTCAGGCATTACATGACAACGTGTTCATGATCCACGGGACGCCTTCAGTTATACAAACTGACAATGCATCATGCTTTACGTCGCATGGATTCAAACAATTCGTGGATTTGCACAAAATCACTCACAATTTGTCCTCGCCGTATTTCCCGGCCTCTAATGGACGGATTGAAAGGGCTAACCAGTCGATAATCAATTTACTTCGATGCATGGCCAATGACAACCCAGATACATGGACTAAACACCTGTCGTCTGTATGCAACGCCATAAACAATGCATACAACTCGACAACAAAGACGTCCCCAAACATAATGATTTTTGGGAGACAAAACCGCACAGTACTCGACTTAGACTTACAGACAACCAACCCAATGTCAACACACGTAGAAAACCTGTTAAAAATACAGGAATACACATCCAGCAAAGCTTTTGAAAATAGAGAATTACACAATACCATTGACAAACTAACACACGATGCAAACACAAACCCATCTGACCTCAGGGCGGGCCACCTGGTATACTGGGTAAAACCACAGCTCGACCCCAACAAATCATACAAACTACAGCCCAGAGCACAAGGCCCATTCATTGTAATAGATATCATTAATAACAGCGCGAAACTCAAACATGCGCACTCTAACAAAATTCTCCCAAACCGCATCAGCCTAACTCAACTGAAATTTCCCAAACACCACGAGCACAATAGGCTCATGTAAATTGAGAAACTAGGCCGGGTGTATGGTCACTGCTCACCATAGTAGTCTAATACGTGACCGAAGGTAAACCTCGTTGGCTCGATACCACGACCACCAGCGATTAAGTCTCTGCCCCGGTCACGGTTATTCTTACTCTGCCCAGTCGACCTCTGGTCAGCTCTCACGAATTATCATGTGGCTACTACTGCTTGCGGTGACCTTATGTAAGGCATCCACAGACCTACACGAATCTGTGGGTGTACTATTCGTCAATCATGATCAATTATTACAACGCGCTATCGGATACGACTATATAACTATAGCAATAAAACTACCGGATTTCAAAAACGTGAATACGTTACAAGTGGAAACAAATAAGGTAGCGTGCCACACCTTTTTTAATCTATGAAAAAGAATGCAAAGACGCAATCAATACTTTAAACATAGAGCTAAATCACGCAAACCACCTCATTCATATATACAACGATAAAATGGCAAACGCACGCATTTTACTGTATAACTTGAGATTCAAAAATCTCAAGAAACGCACCCTACTGGACATATCAGGGGCGCTGTCATCGCTATTTGGCACTGCATCTCAATCTGAAGTCACATCAATTCAGGAATCTTTGAAATCAGTTATAGACACAGTAAATGTCCATCACCGCAACATTGACGGTTTATTCGACGGCATCAAATCCATGACACAACAAGCAAATACTCAAACCAGAAAAATAAATCATTTCATTGAACATACCAACACCAAGATGAATAAAATAGTGGACAAACTTAATGCGCTGACTGATAATTTTACTGCCTTTTACGCAGCGTCTCTACACTGGGAACACTACTTCAATATCATTAAAGGCATGAACCAGATAGCAAATGCAAAATCGAGGGCAATTATTCAAAACGAGATGATCCAAACAGCCATACACGAGATGACCAACCTAGGAATAAGCATTAACGCTTTAATAGACCATAAACTGCCAACGAACCTCATAACAACAAAGGACCTGACCATAGCACTACATGACTTTAACAAGAATCTAAAGCAGTTATACCACGACAGAATACACATTAACCTCAATGGCAATAGCCATTATGAGACAGCCAAGACCTATTCATGGTTCAAAAGAAGACACGTTATTAGTCTCAATCAAGATCCCCATCTTCGACGACAACCCCTTATTTGATGTGTACCAAGTGATTAAACATAAAGTGCCATTGCATACACACGAAGGCACAAACCAGAATATATCATACATCCTTCAAGATAACACATACGCATTGGCTATATCAAAGGACAAAAATAAATTCGGATTACTGACAGAATCGGACATGCAAATGTGTGAACATAACAAAATGATTTGCGACAAACCTACAACAGTATATGATCGGTCATTCCCACACTGCATACACAACATATTTGTCAATAGGAAAATCAATGACAAATGTACATTTAGGAAATCTTATACAAATGATATACCGACAGCCACCAAAGTAGCTCCAATGAGATACTTATTATCAAACGTGGACGGACAAGCAACGTTCATTGTCAATCCAGCCAACCCACTCCAGTGACACTTACTTCCTACGCGGTGGTCACACTACACTGTGACTGCATATTGCTAACCAAATACTTTACCCTATCCAACTACGAAAAAGACTGCAACAAATTTCACAAAGAAACTTCAGTCAAATATCCAATCAATCTCCCACAACTAATAACGATCAACGCGCTGGACATAAAAGAGTCCCCATCAACCCAATTTTCGGCCAACACCTCACCCAAGTTAGACGCAAAAGAAGATCTACAACATAGTGACAGTAAAGAGTTCACCTTGGATTTTATGACCGTTAATACCCCTCAGGAAACAGCCCCTCTCCCTATGCAGCGGTTCCACACAGATTTAACGGATGTAGTAGGCCTCAGTGTTCTATTCATTTGGAATAGTATACTCACAATAGCTGTGTTACTGGTGGCATTTAGACTAAGGAAAATTTTACTCATGGGTTTAATAGCAACACCCCGCGTAGAGGGATACGTATTGAACCCCACGCCATCATCAATTCCCCCTTCACCCACTAGCACGGCAATCAGCCAACTAGTAATTATAACAGCAATAATGCTAGTTTGCGTGACCATCAAATATACTCACATATGGTCACTAATAAGGTCACCTACGTCATCAAACGAATCGTGCTACTTATACATTAAAATTTTCACAACCCAACACACATGTTTAATAAAATTAGGACATTTGCCGCTAGATGAAAGAATTAATATACAGCAAACACCTTCAATCTCGAATTTCCAAATTACATGGAAATATCTGATACCACGTCTTCAGTTAGAGTGGGAAAACCCTTTAATAGGCAACATCAAAGACGATGTTTTAACCATTAATTACGCAAAGACAATTACCACCTCGATAAGTAACTTGTACAATCTATCACAAATGAAATCATCACAAGACATTATTTTCTACGCCATGTACTACATGGTTAAACGGGACAAGATCCTGAAAAACTTAAAACTAGATTACCCACACCAACACGAACAAAGATAAAGTGTTTAATTTTATTTCGGGTATCCAGTATATATCCATACAAAGAGAAAAATATAGTCACAAACACAATATCCAAATTTGCACTGTATATATGTAAATATTAGTATCTACAATGTAATCCAAATATATGTCTTGCATGTACTAATGGCCACTTAAGCCTTACAGAAACGGCACTGACAACTACAACACAGTACATCATTAAAAGTATATCCTTGATGAAGAGCCAAGAATTCTGAAAGTTCTCCCTTACGGATCAGCTCGGCAAAGTATGGGGTGCCTCGATGATGCGGGTGCCCCAAGGGAGTACGACCTAAAACGAAATAAAGTCTGGGTTTCTAGTAATGTACACAATTACCTATTAATCGTTAAAGTTTTGATACTCATGCAAGCATTTAAAGTGGTTATTCGCAAAGTTAGAAATTAGAATAAAAACTAGAACACTTAGAATAATTAGCGTATATAGCAATACGACCCCTATATTGTATATAGTAGGATTCATGGAAATTTAAATATACCTCTCACTGCAGGCTTGATGAAATGAAGCAGCTCGGGGTGCTTCTCAAAAAGACTGCGCTCAGTCTTGGGCGCATCATCGTAGCGCCCCTTCAAACATTCTTCTACCGAACAGCGTTCGGCCCGGCAGCCTCCGTCACGCAAGTGCTGCAATAAATAACGATATGATCAAAACAAACTCACATACGGGTGCACAAAACTGGCACAATGAAAGTCACCCCGACAAGAACATCGTGTCCACATCAAACATCAACAGAGCGCACAAACTAGTACAATGAAAGTCGCTCCGACAAAGCTTTACTAGCCAGCGCCGCAATATCTGCTTCCAAAAGTAAATATAATGCTGGTACATTAATGGCGTGTATGAACTGTACAAAGAAATCGCCACAATACTTACTGGATGGCAGTAACATCATCACGATCCAGCAACTCCAGAATGGACAATAAAATATTGTCGCCAGTGTTTTTAGTAGGAACTGTAAAAGAGAGAAGATATTCCATGTTCACTTAGTGTAATCCAAAGAGTAACTGACTTATTAATACGCCAAAATCAATGGATTCTAACTTGACTCCCAACGGAATGGTTACCACAGCAACGGCGATAACAGTGACCTGAACAGTAATCTCAGTCAATTCGCGTCCCCCACTGAGGACACGGCAAAATAAAATTGACCTCAACAAGGACACTAGACTAACACAATGCTAACCATACTATGTGCATGCTATCACATGTGTCAAATTATTGTAAAAATAAAATAGATATATCAAGCACCGTCACTCACTTAGGTTCCATGTAAATTATATAATTTTTTTTCGAACAAAAAAAAAAAAAAAAAAAATTTTGTTTTACCCACTACGAGACACGATTTATTATTAAAAGAAGGGTAGGGTGTGCTCCTCACTATGAAAACAAACAGGACAGCAAAAGCAAGTTCACGAAAGACTAAGGAACACTTCAAACCCTAAGGGGGTGTCACCCGGGGGTGACTAGGATGTGATGCTATATGAGAGACACGCCCACTAGAGGGAGCACGCCTACTCAATAGCAGTGCGGTGCCGGTGCTGTAGATATATACACGAGTGTACATGAGTAACAGCTAGTTTTAGTAACACAGTGCGTTCAACGTGTTCCTTAAAAAAGTCAACCCTCCAAGCAATAACGTGCCCGCATATCTCTGAACGTCTTACATAAACTGGCCGCCATCTCGGATTACAAACCAAATGTATCAACTGGACCAGCTCTGCAGCTGTATGAAATTTAGAGTCTGGTTAAACGAGGCTATGAATCACCCTAACCATCGCCGCTTTCTTTTCCATTGCATTGGAGTTCAAATTCACTCCCACGCAGTTCAGACTAACTTCTTAAAACCAGGAACATTATATTTGCACGTTTCATAGGTCGTGTTCTAAATTTAGAATATCCAGGGTCGCCAAACCCACAAACAACTGTGACTACCGATGATAGTCACTCTTATGTACAAAATAATCGACAGCCATAAGAGAATGATAACAGTATATGTTGCATTAAAGTTTATCTGGAAATATTATTTTTTCTTTTGAATATTGAATCACTATGCGCTCACCATGTCAGGTTTTTAAAGTTTACATTTGTAATTTTGTATGACAATGTCTAAATATATTATACAAATGATTGTTTGCTCAGCAACCTGCTGGCCCGTGCTATGACTTGTCATTATTATATTATCAATTTCAATGATATTTTATTACATTCATTTACAGATTCCGTTCAGCAGAGATTAAAAAAGGCACCTCCTTCATATGGTAAGTATTTTAAAGTAGCTAAATAAAACTAACATATATTATCTACCTCATATCTTTATGGAGACTATTTATAGTAGTAGGAATACCAATCTAAGTTAATACTAAGCTACTCTACTACATGTACTCACATTTACAACACAAAACTGATGTTGCGGCTTTCATCATGGAGCCTTTGACCAACACTTCAGTAGATACACTAGATATTATCCACCTATTGTATTATATGTTTAAGCATGGACTACCAAGAAACCCTATAATCAAGTGTTGTTGTTATATGGTTAGTGATGGTGAGTTGAGAATCGATTATATCTCTCATTTCAAAGATCTTTTTTCAATATTTCTAGAGTATGCAGATAAACTGATGGTGACTTTGTTTAGCAAATATTTGCAAGGATCGAAGCAATTGAAGTCATCTATTCAATCCCCACCACCTCTGTGTTCAAAAGGTGATAGAGGAAAGAAAGACGAAATTATCAGCAAATACATCAAAAGACTGGGTTAAAGCTGTGCTCACTGAACACTTTCGATCCAGTTTATTGTATGTGTTTATGTAGGATATTTTTTTACAAGTCTATGGATCATGTATGTGCTACAATAATGAAAATTGCAATTATAACACTACAAATTATTATTAGTTTACATTATAAGCAGATGTTTTCATAATCATCATACATTCATATGTATAATATGCCTGACTAAAGTTCTATACACTGATACTCTGGTATATCTTTTACATCAAACAATTTAATTCAAAGATTTTTGTAAAGCATTTATGTTTGAAAATATGTTGTAGTGAAAAAACTTTACTATTTTGTATCATTGCCTTAATATTTTCACTACTTCATCTAGTGATGTGTCTGTCTGTGTGTGTGTTTTCATTTTCGTACAAAATGTTAATGAGAATGTGATAAAGCATTTATGTTTGAAAATATGTTGTATTGAAAAAGACTTGTTTGCAAATAAAATTATTAATTAATTGAAAGCTATATGGTTTTAGCATTTACTTTGAAAAGATGTTTGAAGCTAAAAAATATTTGTGACTGCTCCATATATGTACATGTATTAACTTATTGTTTGAAGTATCTTATATGTTTATAATGCTATTTAAATTTGTCTGCTTACAGTGAATCCCTCATGTTATTGTGTAGATGGTTTCAATTTGTGTGCTTACGTGGTATATTTGGTGTCATACCAATAAGTGTATTGTTGATTGGTTGGGTTTTGTTTGTTTTAAAAATTTGATTAGGATGTATGCACAATACAAAAAATTACTATTTGTTACATGCAAACTAGTTGTTTGATACATTTTTAAAAGCATCGTTTATTATTAGAATTATGGATAAATAAAAAATCTGATTATTTAAAAAAAAGCATTGAATTATATATCATAAACAAATTACCAGAAAGAAATGAATTACATTATAAAATAATCAGTCTATGATTAACATCTAGATTTAACACTAGGGCAACTCTTGAGTGGCATGCTGAACTTCTGAATGGTCAATATAAAATGGCACTTTTTGTCTGGAAATCTTTCTTTAATTACAGACAGAGTACATGCTGGTAGCGCTTCCCTATTTCTTTGACCAAGCAGGCCATGAATCAAAGTATTAGATTCCTGTAAGCTACATAGCGGTTTCTTCTATTCATGTTTTTCAGCCCCATATTCTTTTTTTGTACCGATTAGGTAGTCCTTCTCCATCACCCAAATATTTAAACAGTTAACCTTTGAAGCCAGGAGGCTGTGTAATAGATGTTTTAGAGTCTGTTTCAGAATCTATTTTACATAGCATGTTGATATTTTCTATGACAGCAGTGACTGTTGAATGAGTTGCTCTTGGGGCCATAAGTGCATACACACACCAGGAGACGTGCCACCAAATGCGGGCCATTCTATTGAAAAGCCACCCTAAATGAAGAAGAAAAAAGATCATCTTCTGATTCAGCTTGCTCTTACCTCTCACTGGTGCAACTGAGAACCAGGCATTTGATCATCTGGCTCTAGATCTAATTCATTTTCATTATCGCTATGAGTGCTGTTGTAGTTAGAAATATAGATCTCGGGATATTTTTTATTTTTTGTTTGCCATATGTACAAAAAAAGATATTAATAATATAAAATTCAGATAATTTACAATAATCATAAAAACAAAAACATTTAAAATCACATATATAAGTAGTAATATAAATGGCTGGGGAGGAAAGCAAAGTGGATTACTTATCAAGTTCCTCCCCATGTGTTTAATACTTTTATGACTATAAAAATTATAATAGCATTTTTGTACAAGTCACAGTAGGCCTATGACTTGTGTAAAATACAAACTGAAGAAAGTGACATTTTGATTAATTATAAATTATATTTTCCTGTACAGTAATCCTTTTTTATAGTTTTTTTCATAAGTGAAATAAGTTTAACCTATTTGGTCTTTTCACATTATATTTAAAACATTGCGTCATCCTAAAATATGCTTTCAGTAGCTGAAGCGAAAAGCCTTGTGATCACTTTGTTTCTATGTATGTATGTATGTATGTATGTATGTCTCCGGACAAGCTAGAGCTTTTACCGTTCCACAGATTTCATTCAAACTTTACACAACTGTGAGGTATGAGGCGACACCGAAGTGATTCGATTTTGGGCGCTCTGCCAATTAAATTGTGTATTTTAGAAGGCCATTTATGACATTTTACTGATATTCAATGCACTTAGCCAGAGATAATCACGGGTATCACGTATCACATCACGTTTACGTCAGAGATAGTTTAACGAGATACGCAACACGTTCATATCTGCGTTCCCGGCAGGTGCGAGCAGGTGCCCGAGAGAGGATGGTCAACGAACGCTGTCTTGTACTAATGAATAGAAAATTGGTTGATTTTGACGTGATATATTTGCATTTCATGATTAGAAATACAAATAGCTATGAATGAGAAGTCATTCAATATACTATGGTCTACAACATACAGACCATATCTAGGCGCTGATATCTCCGAAAAAAAACTGTATAGGAACATTTACAAATCATGTTGTTTAGCCATAGTCTATGGGTATCGCCGAACGGTGATTGTCAAACACATGGCGATGCATGTGATTCATGTTCAAAATAAACTATTTAGTTAAAACAATTACCCAGATTTATATATACGAGTTTAATTGCATATTACTGCAGATTATTTCCATCAGAATTATACATTAATACGACAACCGTGTGTTCAACTGTTGATGTTTTTTTGTCAAATGATCGATAGTATAACAGAGTTGAGATTAGTCACTTGTCACTTGCATGCTTGTAATTTGCAGAGGTTTACTGACAACTTAAAAATTATCATAGACACATAAGACACTTAAAATTTGATGCAGATTCTTATTTCTACACTTTCAGTTCATACTTTACATTTGGAAAGAAATGTCCATTGATCCCATCACATAGTCGTAATGTTCTTTGATGTGCTGTCAAATCCACTACGATTGTGTTGACCATTTTGACTAGCAAAGTTTGATCATCGAATGTCCTGCTATTTCATAATAATTGGTATGGTTAGAAACGCACACTTCTGTAGATTACATACATAGTAATAAAATATTTTTGGGACAGGTATGGATGAGATACTGACATATTTATTACCGAACCAGCGTTTGACAATGACAGCCATACGGTGAAAAACGTGATTAGGGAAGAAAAAAGTGTCCGAACATTTTGCTTAGTATTTCAGCACTTGCCATCGCTAGAAACATTTAATTAATACATATGTAATCTACAGAAGTATGCGTTTCCAACCATATCAATTATAAGAATTTAGTAGCATATTTTACTACTAAACTTTGAAGGTAAAATGTGCATTATATCGAAGTGGATTTGACAAGCTGATTAGTCTATGCCTACAATAAATGTTATCTTGCTGAGTTTCTATCAAGACAATATTATTTATCTCATGAAAACAAAGAAACTACTCACTGTTGTTCATACATATGTGTACTATTTTATAATTTAATGTATCATATAAAGTCATATAATAAGTTTTTTGGTCATCTTCATTTCATTCACCTATGAATACTTAGTCACTTCAACCATCCCCAACGTCGCACCTGCTCGCACCTGTTCAGTATTTTACGTCCACTATAGGAAACATAGGACGTTACCTCTCTTGGTAATGCTCTTTGTTTTAATCAAGAATTTCCATAACGTTTTAGTCAACTTTTAACAGTTGAACTTGATTAACAGTAAAGTATGCACCGTTTCATCATATGTCTTAATTGCCCATATAAATCAACGTTGTTTTAGTAGCTTGGTCTGTTATCGCATATTTTGAGAGAATCGTGCAAAATGGGGTACAAGCGCCAAATTTGGCATGCATGTACCTTAGGGCATATAAAAAAGATTTGGATATGGAACCACTCTCAGCGACCCCTATTATCACTCGGTTCCACCCGCTTTGCGTTTTGACCTAAAAAATCATACACAACTGACATTTAACTGGTAATTTAATGGATTTTACATTCAAAATCATCACATCAAGAATTATGGTAGATTATATAATGATTTTGATAGTTAGTCATGTAAATATTTAGACTCTTTGAAGAATTCCTCTATTATCACTCAATATCATTTTCTATACAATAATTCTCAATATCAAGTTTTCTTTATGTCGTTCAAGTCTTTTAACCAACATGCAACACAATATATCACTATAAACTCATCTTTGTTTGAATATAGCTCTATAAAATCTATATAAACAAATCTTATTCATACTATATAAAGATACATGTTTATTGTTACGTAACACCAACCATATATGTAAATGTACAAAAGAAGTCAATATGAACAAACATGTCAAATGCCATTGAAATTCGTTCTATCAAATATCACAAGATTGTTGAATATGCAACATTTTTAATAATCTGTTATCCCCCTGCGTTTTGAGAAATCCAAGATGGCCGCTGGCTGGTGGGTTTGAAATCTAATATTGCCTATATCTTTCTTGATAGTTGTGATAGAGTTATGATTTTGGTGTCTAGTGGTAGGTTTTCTTGGTCATACAATCCAAATATGCCCATTTGAACAAGATTGACTATCTCCATGTATACAAAATCCAAGATGACCACCACATGGGTGTTCAAAATCTATGATTGTCCATAAAATATTTATTAATAATGATAAGATCATGATTTTGGTTTACAGGTGTAAGTTTATGAAGTCATAGAATCCACATATATTCGTGAAAACAAGATTCAACATTTGGATGTAAACAAAATCCAAGATGGCCACCACAGTAGTTCTCAAAATATGAGATTGTTTATAACATTTCAACTATTATGTCTTGATTTAGATTTATAGGCTAAAATAATCAAACTATACTAAAAAAAGATTCCTCATTTGGATTCAAGATGGCCACCACTTCAATGGTTGAATGATTGTAATTAGCATGCACACTGTTAGTGATAGAATGATGATTTGGTTGTTTAGTTGTTATGTAATTTTGTTTGCACTATATAAAATAACGTAAAACATCTGATCGACCATTCAATATTCACTTATGAGTAAAATCCAAGGTGACCAGATTGAAAATGATTGTCTATAATAATGCATCATTGTGATTGATACAGTCATCAAATCCATTACAGAATTACAGACACCTGCTATACTGATCTTTCCCTAAAGAGAATTCTCCACAGAGTTGCTTACTTGTAGTATGGGAGCTCCAGTTTATGTTCAGGATCGTTTGCATCATATGTGTGGAGGGATGTCTGTAGCATTGCGAGAGCTTTCCACTATTTCTGTTTGGGGGTAAATTTCACAGTAATAAAGTAGGTTCTTGAAAGCCAGAGCTTAAGTTGGATTTTCAGACTTTGTTAATGCTGTTGAGGATTTTCTAAGAAAGTATTATATCTTTTTGACACAGATGTACTTTTGAGATTCATCCATCCATGTGCCAAAGTGTTTGAAGTCATCCTTGTGCTCCAGTACAGTACCATTACTGCTCTGAAGTCCATTGTTGTCATTTGTGTTATATAATAGCTACTTATTGATTGAGGCCATTCAAAACAAGCTTGACCTTATTACAATCAGTCTCAACTTTAAGAAGGAGCTGCAGGGCCTTCTCTATTCAATCAGAAACCTGTATTTATGTGGTTTATAGTGCAGTGTTTGGATAAGATAATTTTCTTTGAGATAGTGTGCCATTACATTTGAATTGTGATATTTATCTGGAATTATTTACGTGTAGGTCGGTATTCCATAATGGTGATGATTATGTTTTGTAATCAATGAGGTCTATAGCATTATCATTATATCTTAACGAGTAGGAATGATAAGACCTATGAGGCCTAATGAGGTAAATGTGTGTTTATGAAAGCTTTGAATATACTGGACCTGATATCCAATACAATATAAAATTAATGTGTATTGCACATGTACCATAAAGTGTGCTTGTGTGCTAGCTAGTACCCCTCCTAAAACAAAGTATGCTTCTATTTAGATTTTAAAGAGCAAAAAGTCTTTGACTGTCTTGTGGAAAGAGAATATAGATCGATGAAATTGATATAGCTAGTATCAAAATCAGTTATAGACACCTGATTTTATAAGAGTAATGCTTAGAATATCTTGTGACTGAATATTATATCCCAATAAACCTGCACGTTTTATACAAAAATCATTGCTCTCTCAAATAGTTAAAAGTTACTGAAACTCGATCATCCTACCCTGGTAGTTGCAGCCAGCTTGAATGTGCTTACATCAACTTAGTGAGTTATATTTTCATGAGTAATTTTGATTATGGCGCAACAAACCTACATCTAGATACCAAATCATGATTCTATCATTAATGGTTAATGCATTAAAGATAATCGCAAATTTGTATCACTGCGGTGGCCATCTAGAACTTTGTCTGTCTCATTATTCAATTTTGTTTCCATTCGGATATTTTGATTCTATCACCACACAAACCTACATCTACATACCAAAATCATGTTT
>JAGTTF010005581.1:61051-77093 GCA_019095985.1 Streblospio benedicti
ATTGTATCACCTGTTTCCTCTGAAAATGGGTTGCCCTTCTCAATAACATTGTTTAGTCGCTGTGCTTTTTTTAATGAATATCCTTTTGAGCTGCTGGAGTTTGCTCTTGGTGGCAGTTGTTGTTCTTCTTGTCATTGGTCTATAAGGCTCTTTTAAAATATTTGCTACCATGCAGCTTGTTTCAGGACCTGCAACCTTCCATCGTTGCAAAGCAGATGCATCTTCTGTTAGTCCAATCACTCCTTTGATTACAGCATTTCGCCCATGTCTTTTGAGCAATGCATAGTCTGATTTTACGAAGTTGCTTGTGAAACAGACCTCAATTAGTCAAAAATAGTGGCGGTCATCTTGGAAATTGTGGCCATCCTGAATGTTTTATTGGCAAGCACTTTCAGTTCCATATATATACTATATTTTATAACAATCATGCAAACATTGATGTTAGCTAAATTTGAATAAATATGTTAAAGCTTATCTGCTTTAAAAGGGGAGGCCATCTTGAACAATGGCGGCCATCTTGAAATTCCAGGTTGGCAGGAGTTGGTATTGAAAATATATGTGATCTACATTATTTGTGCAAAATATCATGCTTCTATCATTATATGAATGGAATTAAAAGTAATTTACTTAAGAAAGTGGCGGCCATCTTTCAAAATGGTGGCCATCTTGGAATTTCCACATGGGCAGGAGTTGGTATTGAAAATATATGTGATCTACATTATTTGTGCAAAATATCATGCTTCTATCATTATATGAATGGAATTAAAAGTAATTTACTTAAGAAACTGGTGGCCATCTTGAAAAATGGCGGCCATCTTGGAATTTCACGTGGCTAGGACTTTCTTTTCTGAAAATATACCCTGCATACATCATTCGTGCCAAATTTCATGCTTGTATCATCAACTGAAGTATTATATGGTTAAGCCTCTCCTCTACAAAACTTTTTGAGCTTGCTTCTTGCGTCACTCAGTTGTTACACAAGGTTCTCATTCATATAAAGTCGTTCGCCGCTCTCTGTCTTTTGCCGTAGTTGATAAATCAGCCGTATGGATATTTCACAGGGTAAAACATATTTTCCACATCATTCTATACTGCAAAATTCTCAAAAAGTACACAACAGCGTATAGATCTAACTCTACTCATAAAGATTGTCTAGAGCAGCGCACACACATCAATGTATTTTTTCTAGTGCACGCTGAGCCAGTGCATCCCATATATACAACATTGTTCAATCATTTTCATTGTGAAAAACTTGATGCATGGGATTTGTGTGCACTGCGCCGTGTTCCGTGCCTAGTATTTTGTTCTTGACATTCTGTGAGCCTTTGCTCGTGCGAGAAATTCACACATACACTTTCCATGGGTACTAGTTCATGTTAAGTAAATAAAAGAGTCATGAAGAAGAGGAAAATAGGGTTTCAATGAAAATTGAAAGAGATTTGCAGTGCAATGTCAAACAAATATACCGTTTGCAGCATATTTTTGTGCATATAAATACCTATTTAATATATCAACACAATGCAGCCCAAACATCCATGTCCAAACTGTTTTTCAAAATACCTAGCAAAAGCAGATGGAAAAATTGTCATTGTTTGATATATATTAAACAAATATGATTTATGCAGCCCAAATGTAAAACAGATAAAATACCACAGACGATATGCCAAGACTCATGTTGCTTCAATCAGTCTTACCATGCAAGACTATATTCTCAACATTCCAAGTTTGTACAGCATTGGTGATTCAGGCAGAAACTTTCGAACACGTCACTCAAGGAACACCAACGAAATGTGGGAGATTCATGACCAGAGTGGTGTCCCGCACTAGTCACCCCCTAGTGCTAGTGGTGTTCCTCGAATTTGGAATAACATCACATGGACAACCTCAAGCATGTAACGAATTGGGATAGCTCCTAATTGTGTGCAAAGAGTCGTACCTATTGGACAGGCAAATCTCAGAGTCTATAACGATCCGAAACACTGTTGAAAAGATTAACAGAGATGAAGGAGCATACCAGTTATCCCAATGCCAATGACAACATTCTGAGACCTAGGGCAGTCCAAGTGCATAGGGAAACACTGACTGATTTCCTTCACGTGCTGCCACCTAGTGACAGAAAGAATTCTGAGATGATGGACATGGAAAAAGATGTCAGAAAAATTCAGCCAGTATTATAAAGCAAAAAAATGGATTTACACAAATATAATAAATCAATCTAATTCCTATCATGGTACAAAATATTCGAAAAGAACTTACAGTTGACAACAAATACACGGATGAGGACTATGTTTTGCTCTTTATGTTTGGGTCTTTATATATACCTATTGCAGATTCAGTAAGTTTTAAAAACTTCTCCCAGTAAAAAGATTTAATCACATAATCGGGAAAGCCAAAATAATTTAATACACTGAATGCGAAATTGTGTAGCTCAGAGTTCAATTTGTGTAAGCTATCATAAGTAAAATCAAATAACTGAATTTAAGTGCAAAACATATATTCTAACATAAATGGAATGTAAAACATCTTCTTAGGTGACTGTATTCACTCTATAGATTTAATATGAATGTAATTTGATAATGATACTGATATTTCGTCAAAATTGCAATTTTAGTGATTAATTAGATGTACAAGATTAATGAAAGCTCACATATGTTTCCATACCTATTATGAATGCAGGGATGGCAGTGTTTTTTTCTAAAGATCTCAAACTAATTAAAATATTGATGTAACACAATTCCTCATCACAAAATTGTTCACGCGCGTTCAACATGATTATCAAATTTGATTTTATCAAAATTACTCATTTTACAAGAAAAAAAAAGCATGGCTTACAAAATCTAAATAATCTTTAGGGATAGGAAGGAGCTTAAATAAGGACCCGCTTTTTTAGTAGGCCCTGCGACTATGTGTAGGATATGTTTTACTATTTAATGCCATGTAAATCACGGGCAGATGCATCGTAGAAGGTAGAAGCCAACTGAGACTAGTCTACTGAGTGTCTATTCTTTTTTCCATTCATTGTTTGCCTTTGAAGTATTGACTCTAGCTAAGGTAGACCCTCAACTCAACTACCTTTGTATTGTAAATCTTTACTTAAACTAACTGTTACTCATGTACACTCGGGTATATGTATACCTAGCACCGGCACCGCACTGCTCGGGAGCAGGCGTGCTCCCTCTAGTGGGCGTGTCTCATATCATAGCATCACATCCTAGTCACCCCCGGGTGACACCCCCTTAGGGTTTGAAGTGTTCCTTAGTCGCTCGTGAACTTGCTTTTGCTGTCCTGTTTGTTTTCGTATTGAGGAGCACACCCTACTCTTCTTTTTATAATAAAATCGTGCCTCGTAGTGGGTAAAACAAAAAAATATAATATACAGCATACATTACATGGAACCTAAGTGAGTGACGGTGCTTGATATATCTATTTCATTCTACAATAATTGACACATGTGATAGCATGCACATAGTATGGTTAGCATTGTGTTAGTACAGTGTCCTGTTGAGTTCAAATTTTATCTTGCTGTGTTTCAGTGGGGACGCGAATTGACTGAGGTTACTGTCCAGGTCACTCTTATCGCGTTGCTATGGTAACAATTCCGTAGGGAGTCAAGGTAGTTTCCATCGATATTGGCGTGTTAACAAGTCAGTTAACATTTGGATTACACGGAGTGAACATGGAGTATCTTCTTTCTTTCACAGTTTCCACTAAAAACACTGGTGATAATATTTTATTGTCTCTTTTGGAGTTGCTCGATCGCGACGATGTCACTGCTATCCAGTAAGTCTGTGGCGATTTCTTTGTACAGTTCATGCACGTTACAATGTAACAGCCTTATATTTACTTATGAAAGGAGATCTTGAGGTGTTGGCTAGTAAAACTTTGTTGGAGCGACTTTCATTGTACTAGTTTTTGCGCTCTGTTGAGGTGTGATGTGGCCACGATGTTTTCAGGGTGACTTACATTGTGCCAGGGTTGTGCACCCGTCTGTGAGTTCGTTTTGATCATATCGTTTTGTTTTGTTTTGTTGCAGCACATGCGTGACGGAGGCTGCAGGGCCGAACGTTGCTTCTGTCAACGAAAGTTCAAAAGGGCGTTCAGATGATGCGCCCCAGAATGAGCGCAGTTTGTTAGAAAAGCACCCCGAGTTGCTTCATTTTATCAAACCTGCAGTGAGAGGTATATTTAAATCTCATGAATATTATTATATACAGTCTAGTGGTCGTATTGCTATATACGCTAATTATTCTACGTGTTAAGTTCTATTCTAATTTTTAACTTTGCTAATAACTACTTTAAATGTTTGCACGAGTCTCAAACTTTAACGATTAATAGGTAATTGTGTACATTACTAGAAGCCCTTGCTTATTCGTTTTAGGTCGTACATCCTTGGGGCATCCACATCACCGAGGCACTCCCTATTTTGCTGAGTTGGTCCGCAAGGGAGAATTATGTGAATTTTTGTCTCTCCATCAGGGATACACCTTAAAGGATGTTCAATTTTGCCGGTGTCAGTGCCGCTTCTGCAAGGCTTAAGTGGTTCTTATTAATGCAAGACATTTATGTGGATAAAATTGTAGATATTAGTATTTACATATATACATTGCAAATCTGGATATTATGTTTGTGACCAATTTCTCTTGTATGGATACATCCCGGATATTTGAAATAAAACTAAATACGTTAACATTGTTCGTGTTGGTGTGGGTAATCTAGTTTTAAATTTTTCAAGATTTTGTCACCTTTAATTATATAGTACATGGCGTAAAAAATAATGTCTTGTGATGATTTCATTTGTGATAGCTTGTACAAGTTACTTATCGAGGTGGTAATCGTTTTTGCGTAATTAATGGTTAAAACATCGTCTTTGATGTTGCCTACTAAAGGGTTTTCCCATTCTAATTGAAGACGTGGTATTAGATATTTCCATGTAATTTGGAAATTCGAGATCGAAGGTGTTTGCTGTATTTTAATTCTTTCATCTAGCGGCAAATGTCCTAATTTAATTAAACATGTGTGTTGGGTTGTGAAAATTTTAATGTATAAGTAGCATGACTCGTTTGATGACGTAGGTGACTTTATTAGTGACCATATGTGAGTGTATTTGATGGTCACGCAAACTAGCATTATTGCTGTTATAATTACTAGTTGGTTGATTGCCGTGCTCGTTGGTGAAGGAGGGATTGTTGATGGCGTTGGGTTTAATACGTATCCTTCTACGCGGGGTGTTGCTATCAAACCCATGAGCAAAATTTTTCTCAGTCGAAATGCTACCAGTAACACGATTATTGTGAGTATACTATTCCAAATGAATAGAATACTGAGTCCTACTATATCCGTTAAATCTGTGTGGAAACGCTGTATAGGGAGGGGGGCTGTCTCTTGAGGGGTATTAACGGTCATAAAATCCAAGGTGAACTCTTTACTGTCCGTTTGCTGCAAATCTTGTTTTGCGTCTAATTTGGGTGAGGTGTTGGCTGAAAACTGTGTTGATGGGGACTCTTGTATGTCCAGTGCGTTGATCGATATAAGTTGTGGTAGATTGATTGGATATTTGACTGAAGTTTCTTTGCGAAATTTGTGGCAGTCTTTTTCGTAGTTGGATAGGGTGAAATATTTGGTTAGCAAAACGCAGTCACAGTGTAGTGTGACCACCGCGTAGGAAGTAAGTGTTACTGGGGTAGGTTGGCTGGACTGACAATGAAACGTTGCTTGTCCGTCCACGTTAGATAATAAATATTTCATTGGAGCTACTTTGGTAGCTGTTGGTATATCGTTTGTATGTGATTTCCTAAATGTACATTTGTCATTGATTTTCCTATTGACGAATATGTTATGTATGCAGTGTGGAAAAGACCGATCATATACTGTTGTAGGCTTGTCACAAATCATCTTGTTATGTTCACACATTTGCATGTCTGTTTCTGTCAGTAATCCGAATTTATTTTTGTCTTTAGATATAGCCAATGCGTATGTGTTATCTTGAAGGATGTATGATATATTTTGGTTTGTGCCTTCGTGTGTATGCAATGGCACTTTATGTTTTATTACTTGGTATACATCAAATAAGGGGTTGTCGTCGAAGATTGGGATTTTGATCGAGACTAACAACGTATTATCTTTGAACCACGAATAGGTTTTGGCTGTTTCATAATGGCTATTGCCATTGAGGTTAATGTTTATTCTGTTGTGGTATACTTGTTTCAAATTTTTGTTAAAGTCATGTAGTGCCATGGTCAGGTCTTTTGTTGTTATGAGGTTTGTTGGCAGTTTATGGTTTACTAGAGCGTTAATGCTCATTTCCAGGTTGGCCATTTCGTGTATGGCTGTTTGGATCATTTCGTTTTGAATCATTGCCCTCGATTTTGCATTTGTTATTTGGTTAAAGCCTTTAATGATATTGAAGTAGTGTTCCCAGTGTAGAGACGCTGCGTAAAAGGCCGTAAAATTATCAGACAGCGCATTAAGCTTGTCCACTATTTTATTCATCTTTGTGTTGGTATGTTCAATGAAATGATTAATTTTTTTGGTTTGAGAATTTGCTTGTTGTGTTATGGATTTGATGCCGTCGAATAAACCGTCAATGTTGCGGTGGTGGACATTTACTGTGTCTATTACTGTTTCCAAAGATTTCTGAATTGACGTGACCTCAGATTGAGATGCAGTGCCGAATAGCGCCGATAGCGCCCCTGATATGTCTAGTAGAGTGCGTTTTTTGAGATTTTTGAATCTTAAATTATACAGTAAAATGCGTACGTTTGCCATTTTTTCGTTGTATATTTGAATGAGGTGGTTTGCGTGATTCAGCTCTATGTTCAAAGTCTTGATTGCGTCTTTGCATTCTTGTTCATAGATTAAAAAGGTGTGGCACGCTACCTTATTTGTTTCCATATTTAACATATCCACATTTTCGAAATCCGGAAGTTTTATTGCTATAGTAATATAATCGTATCCGATAGCGCGTTGTAATAATTGATCATGATTGACAAATAGCACACCCACAGATTCGTGTAGGTCTGTGGATGCATTACATAAGGTCACCGCGAGCAGTAGTAGCCACATGATAATCTGGAGAGTTGACCAGAGGTCGACTGGGCAGAATAGAATAACCGTGATCGGGGCAGAGGCTTTATCGCTGGTGGTCGTGGTATCGAGCCAACGAGGTTTACCTTCGGTCACGTATTAGACTACTGTGGTGAGCAGTGACCATACACCCGGCCTAGTTTCTCAATTTACATGAGCCTATTGTGCTCGTGGTGTTTGGGAAATTTAAGTTGAGTTAGGCTGATGCGGTTTGGGAGAGTCTTGTTAGAGTGCGCATGTTTTAGTTTCGCGCTGTTGTTAATGATATCTATCACAATGAATGGGCCTTGTGCTCTGGGCTGTAGTTTGTATGATTTGTTGGGGTCGAGCTGTGGTTTTACCCAGTACACCAGGTGGCCCGCCCTGAGGTCAGATGGGTTTGTGTTTGCATCGTGTGTTAGTTTGTCAATGGTATTGTGTAATTCTCTATTTTCAAAAGCTTTGCTGGATGTGTATTCCTGTATTTTTAACAGGTTTTCTACGTGTGTTGACATTGGGTTGGTTGTCTGTAAGTCCAAGTCTAGTACTGTGCGGTTTTGTCTCCCAAAAATCATTATGTTTGGGGACGTTTTTGTTGTTGAGTTGTATGCATTGTTAATGGCATTGCATACAGACGACAGGTGTTTAGTCCATGTATCCGGATTATCATTGGCCATGCATCGCAGTAAATTAATAACCGACTGGTTAGCCCTTTCAATCCGTCCATTAGAGGCCGGGAAATACGGCGAGGACAAATTGTGAGTGATTTTGTGCAATTTTACGAATTGTTTGAATCCATGCGACGTAAAGCATGATGCATTGTCAGTTTGTATAACTGAAGGCGTCCCGTGGATCATGAACACGTTGTCATGTAATGCTTGAAGTACCTCGTCAGTATTTGTTGTGGTGGTAGCAGCGGCTATTACGTAATTTGAATGGAAATCAACGCAGCACAATATGTATCTCTTGTTATTGCATAACGGCATGGGGCCGACGTGGTCAATAGAAATTTTGTAAAATGCTTCTGGCGTATTTTCTTCACACGTTCTGTTGACTTGTTCTTTGTTCTGGTTTGATTTGAACGCTAAACAGGTGTGGCACGAAGACACGTAATTCAACACATCAGTGGTCATTCCCTTCCACACGTACAAGTCTTTGATGCGGGCTAGAGTAATCTGCGCTCCCGCGTGTGCTGTTATGTCATTGTGGAAAGTGTTTAATACGCATTCTTTTAATTGAGGCGGGATAATAATTTTGAACGGGTTTGTTATCGACGCGGTGTCCACTGTCACCAGATTATGAGGTGTCATCAAACAGTGGTTGTATTCCCGTAAGTGCACGTATTGTTTTCTTGCTTTTGTGGGTGGATCAGTATCATATTTTAGGTAATTGAGCAAGTCATTAAGTTTGGGACATTGTTGTCGATGCTTTGCAATATTTGCATGTGATAAGTCGCACGTGCCTTTATGTTTGCAGGTGCCCTAGGGATGGTGGTCTGTGTTGATTTGTGGAGTTAATCCGGCCTCTGTAGTTGATTTTGATTGATCAGAGTTAATGCGCAACTGAGTGGGTTCATTTATTTTGGAATGCTTCCTATGTTCAGGTTTAATTGGAGATGAAGAGGTTTCATTTATTATGGATTGTTGGCTATGTGCAGGAATGTTCTGCTCAATTATTTCGTGTCTGATCGTGCGTGGTTCAGTTAAATCTCGTGTGTCTGTTGCATTCTTCAGAACAGGTGAGTCTTTGTTCAATGAATGGTGCGTAGTTAGGCATTGAGAATTAGGCACCTGGATAGAGGTAGAGTGTTTGTGTAACTCGTTGCTGGCGTCTTGGGCCATTGCTTTGGTACGTGATCTGGTCATTATATTCACATCATCATACCCTGGTAGGAATGGAAATTCCTCAATCTTTTCATCTGTGCTTGTGTGATCAAAATTGAAATTTCTTCTGCTGATAAAATCTGCCACCGAATTTGCTGATCCTTTGATGTGCTGGATGGTGAATTTATATGATTGGAGTAGGAGCATCCAGCGGGAAACTTTTGGAGAAAGTTTAGAACTTGGTCTTTGAAATAGGTGTACAAGAGAATGATTATCTGAGAAAATTGAGAATTCTCTTTCTTGTAGGTAGACTGAGAATTGGGTGATTACGTACCGATTGACAGTAATTCCCGTTCGTAAATCACACGTTTGGATTCTGATTTAGATAGGGCTCTGCCATTCAATGGGACATTGGTTATTTTCGTCTGCTAAAAATTCCATTTGAAACGTCCGGTTTCACAGAACACATAGAATCTCTTTGTCAAAGTTGGGGTTTTAGGGTTTGGAGGTCATTATGGATTTTAGCATTGAAAGAAATTTCATGTTCTTCTGTCCATAGCCATTTAGTTTCTTTTAGTGCTAGTTATGTAGACATTTCAGTAGCTGAGTTTGTTTGAATAAAGGAACTGAAGAAATTTACTATTAAAGATCGTAAGTCGTCCAAAGATATAGGATTGGCTCGTAGCCATTCTCGGACACAATTGTAAATATTCCATTTTGGGTTTGGCAAATTCGCATTGGCGACAATTTTAGATTGGCCTTGATTAGGCATTGGAGGACGTTGTTTGTGTTCTTTGATTGAGTTTGATGCTATTAAAATGTCTAATATCAGATTGTGGACTGGGCATATAGTATTGTTTGTATAGTGATTGTTAAATTTATGTTCTGGACCAGTGAAACCCTAAATCCACACAGAATAACCTGAGGAGAGGTCCACCTTAGAGTTTTTTTGCTTTTCTGTCTGTATCAGAAACTGTTTTTGTGTGAATCTCTTTTTGTTTTTTCTGTCTGTAGATGTTTGTGTGACAAATCTTTATAAACGGCTAGGATCGGTGATGTGAACACAACGTCTGCAGACGGCTCGATTACGTTCTGTTGTAGCAGATATTCAATTTGTTTATTGATTTGTTCTTTAACTTTTGGTGGGTACCTGTAAGGGGCAGCGTGTTTGTATTTGGCATCGCTTTTGAGTTCAATTTTGTGCTTAACGACGTCACAGAACCCGAGGTTTTTATGTTTGTCTATGAAAGCCGCTTTATTTTCATGTAGCATTTGCCTAAATGTTTCCTTATGGGTTTCATTCTGTATTCCTGACAGATCAAATTCTGTCATTGAGCCATCCTCAATGTTGTTAATAGAAGTGGAGCATTTTTCTGATATGTCTTGTTCTGCAATCATTGAGAAGGTGGCTATGTTCTGACCTTTATGTATGTTTATTGGTTTAGACGTTGGGTTGTGTAGAACTATTGGTGCCGTGTTGTTGGAAATTGATATTATTGATTCTATAACTTCAGGTTCATCTAGCAAAGGTTCTACTTTGCCTACCAGGCCGGTAGAAAAATGGGTGTGGTCATGTTTGTTTGTGATTTTACCAGTCACAATGCACACTGATTTAGGTTTTATTTCATAATTTTGTGTTGCATGTAGTTTTGTTGGTTTTATTGAAATATTTTTGGTACCAAAATCCAGTATCGCTTCATTTTCATTCAAAAATGGTCTTCCTAGGATGAATTGGTGGTTGAGATTTTTGAATACGTAGACATGAGCCGAAACCCAATGTTTGCCTAACTGAAAACCTAGGGAGGTCGAGCCAATAGGTCGAATTGTTTTGCTATCTGCACTAGTGAACGTTTTAGATGTGCGCACTAGGCTTGTTTTATATTGTGGGAGGATTTTTTGTATTAAAGATTCTGAGCACGCGGAGATGGCTGCTCCCGTGTCGCATAGGGCGTTAACTTTGAGGTTTCTATGAGGAAAGTGTATCTGAACCACTGAATCCGAGAAGAATTGGATATCTAGGGATTTGCTATTGTCTAGTTTTGAAAAGAGTTGATTTGGTTCAGTGGTCCTACTCTAAATCCTGGTCATCATCTGACGCTAATGACAGTTCGTTGACTGACGCTTTAGATGAGGAGCGGTAGTTGGATTTAGATTGATCTCGTGTAATACCTTTGTCTTGTTTGTTATCTTTGTTTTGTTTCCCCTGGGGATGCGTCGACTTATGCCTTGATTGGGATCGAGAATGTGATCTAAAATTCTCTGACGCTTGTCGTGATGATTTGGACTGGGAACGTTTTTTGTCTGCGTTCCGTTTTTGGTCTCTTCTACTGCGTCTAAATGAGACTGCGGACAGGTTGTTTTTTTCCAACTGTTTTTCGAGAGCTATTGCGTTTTCAGCTCTTTCTGCGCACAAAATTGCTTGTTGTGTAATGAGGCATATTCCATGCAGGAGACTTTTAACTTAATGCTAGGCAGTAACCCATTAAGATAAGTCATGACCCTCATGTCCTCACTTTCCATTTTGCAATCTTCGATTCTTTGCATGATATCTGCCGAATATGTCCTGACTGACTCGTTTTCTCTCTGTAAACGGGCAGTGTGTTTGAAGCGGACATTGAAAGGCTTATTTGCTACTGAGAATGTAGTTTCTAACTGAGCCATTACCTCAGTGTATGACAATTTTTCTACTTCAGGTATAGAATCATATTGCTTTTTCGCATATTCTTCCAGCAGTGTTGGCAATATGGTGCGACGTTGTTCGTCGTGTTTGTCCCACATTAGGTGGGTGAAACAAACTTCCAAGTCTTTAGCCCATTTCTCAAATGATTTGTTAAGGGCTCCACTAAATTTTGGTAGGGTAATTTGTGGTCCCCTGCTTGACTGCGTGCGTTGGCCTGCAGATGTCATGCGCCTTGCTAATTCTGCCATGCTGTCTGTGAGGGCAGACAAATCATGATTTTGTCTATAAACTGACATGTTTTAAATTTCCTGGCGTAATTTGCTGATTGACCTTTGCATGTCAGTTATGGTATCCGTTTGGGGAGTTGGTATGGCCCATGGGTTGTAGGGCGGATATGGCGGATAGTGTGATGGTGGCGCTTCAAAATGCCCTTGGGCTGGCGGATAAGGTGGTTGGGCTGTTGGGAATGAGGTTGGCGGTAGCCCCGGGTGTGGCCGTTGATAGGGTGCCATTGGGGGTTGGTTATTTTCCCCGTGTTTTTTCTGTTTCTGTTTTTTCTTTTTCACATCTTTATGCTCATCAGCGTCGGATGTGCTAGAGTCGCCTAATTGTGCTATTAGGTGCGCAATTTGGCGTTGTAAGTCTTGTAATTCAGACATATATTTAGCCTCACGGTCAGGGAGGCGACGATCGAAATCTACTTGGAAACGCTGTTCTGCCATCGCTATCTGACTTTGGATGATAGACTGTATTTGTTCTGGTGTTAGCGGTTCTTCGCCGCCTACTGCCTTATCACCCTCCTCTGGGCTAATGGGGTTTGAGGACTGGTTTTGCCGTCCTTTGGGGATTCGCTTTGCTGTTCTGAGTTCATATTTACCAATGCTAGATATTCAGCCTCGGTAAGTGGTCTAATTTGCACGGTAGCGTCTACGCCTGTAAACGTGCAATCTAGTGTTTGATTTTCAATCACTGTGTCGTCGGTGTCAGAGGACGACGATGACGATTTGTACAATTTAAATAAAGGTTGCTTACCTTTATTTGGAGTGGACGTAAACATACGTACTATCCATTTAATCCGACTATTGTACAACGCGCCAAGACCACGGACTCTAATTTCGGGTTACAATACCGTTATATCCACCACTGTGATGGACTATAACTCAACTACGTGTTTGTATTGTATATCTTTACTAAAACTAACTGTTACTCATGTACACGAGTTTGCATTCTGAAAATTAGATCCTGTGTGAAATTCTCAATGGTGCCAGTTGCGTTGATCAGTAGAGGGCTTTGCCTGATGTGGTGAGAATATGCTTTTAGTTTTGAAAGTGTAATGGGGGATTAGAAAAAACACATCTGGCTGTTTTTTTTTAGGTCATTATTTGTTTTGCTGTTTACATTTGTCTGGTTCTTTCTCACAACCCAGAGTCCCCTATAACTCATTTTTTGTCAAACCATTTCATATTTTGTGTGAGTGGGTGGGAATGGACATTTCTTGTGTTAGCATTCATGTTGTATCAGTTACTTAACACATCAGTTAGAATTACTTCATTTGCAAAAAAGAAGGGGCTAATCAGTAATATTTATTGCATCAATTTTTTAAATGAGCACATGAGTTTAATAGATTCTATGAAATATTTAGGATGCATATCAAAATTTTTTAACCTGTCTAATGTGGACACTTGTTAAAAATGGAGATTTTTTGTTACTCCCGTAGTTGTCCACATTAGACAAGTTCCATTGTACATTATTTTCGATCGGTATTCAATCTCTAAATACATCTACATCAACTACTTAACACTTTCTTATTCCCAATGATATATACACTGCCAGAAAAGACATCTGACAAGCACTTTCCACGAATTTATTATGTAATAATCATTTGCCTCACCCCACAAATGTGTTGACTTTTCAGTTCATTAGCAGCCGGTCACCTTTGATGTCAACTCAAGTATATGCGTTATTTAATGAAATGATCACATTCTATAAATGTTACTTTTAATTCTGAATTGCTGTTGTAGCACAGTGTAAAATATTTGGACATGATTTTCAAGCAGAGCAATAACTACTGATATCATTCTGCTTTCTGATGACTTGTCATATGCTTGACAATTGTCAGTAGTACAAAACTTTCTGCTTTAGTGCAGAATCGACGTGTGGCTATTGTTGGGAGCTGCAGCATTCAAGGATCATCAAGTTGACTGTATGAACATTGGACTAGTTATTGGTCTGTGTAATATCAACGTGGATTTTCCCAACGATTTTTTGTGTAGTATCAATATAGATATTCTCAACCAATTTTTCCCTTTCTGAATCCTATAGCTTGTAAATAAATATTTTGATAACATTCGGTTGTGTCTTTATTGGCACATCCACACTAGCCCACACTCACGAATACCTCATTTCGTGACAATTGATATGTGAAAGCCAAATGAATTAAACAAGCAAGACCTAATGATGTCTGGACCTGCGTAGCGGCAAGAGGAATGTTATATGAATATAACATGCCTGTGAATATGCACATATACATATGAAGTTCTTGTTATAAACCAAGTTTCATTGCTGTATATGGAGTAGTTTGAAGGGAGTAACAGAGACAAGCTACTGGTATAGGAGGCAAAAGATTCCTCAGTTCAAAGTCTGACAAAGAGGCATAGCTGCTATAAAATGTGCAGGATATAATATCCCTGCTAATAAGAAACACAACATTTCTAAGTTCAAAAGAGGCATAACTACCAGAGATAGATAAATGCACAGGTTAGCTACTCACTGCTATTATATTGATGTTAGAATTTATACATAATGTTCTCGTGTTCCACAGGACAGTAATTCAGGAACCACATTTAGTGTTAAAAAATATAAGACCACCCCTCTATAGTTAATAGCAGTATCATAGGCAGGAGGACGTTATGACCAAACTTTTTCATTATTTCTCAATGATATTAATGGGGAAGGGGGACCCCCCTTTTTTATTTCATAAGGCTGAGGGGCTACCCCCAGACGCTCCCCGGGCACCCTCAACTAAACCCAACTCCGTGGGGGCAAAGCCCCAAACACCCCACCCGGTGTTGCACGTTTTATGTTGGGTCACCCAGGTTTGGAGTAGCGGAGACAAGCTTTTTGTACAAGCTATTAGTATAAGATGCACACAATTTCTAAGTTCAAAGAGGCATAAATCCCATAAAAAATTGAGAATCGAAATTCCCTCTCAATATGCACATCTGGATATGATGTTCGTGTTATGTACCAAGTTTTATTGCTGAATGTTGAGTCGTTTAATAGGAGTAGCGGAGAGAGCTATTAGGATAAGAGGCAAACAATTTTCGAATTTCAAAAAGGCATAACTCCCATAAAAATTTTAGAATTAAAATTCCTGTTAATATGCACATCTACGTATGATGTTCTTGCTGTATACCAATTTTGCTGTATTTTTTGAGTTGTTTAGGAGGAGTAGCGGAGACAAGCTTTTGGGACGGGCGGACGGTCAGATGGATGGGCAAACAGACAGATGGAATGACCGCCTCTAGACCTGCTCTGCCATTGGCAATGCAGGTAAAAACAGTAATAGCAGGATTTATAAACTAATTTATTATTATAAAAAGAAAATAAGGTGCTGATTTCATAGTAGTGTGATGCAAAATGCATTATTGTAAATACTTGTATATATTAATTAAACCCTCCTTTGAAAGTAAAATTACATTGCTGCTAATGAACTTTTAATTCAGAAATAAAATTATCGTTTATCATATTAAGTTGTATTATCTTATTGTATATTTTACCAATCTATAAATATTCGTACTCAAGAGTTGTAAACCAGGGTTTTCTCACATCAGCACTGACATATTCTAATGGCACAATCCAACTAGATAGAGGTCTACCCCTCGAAATTTAGCAACGAAATGTTTATTCCCGCAATCAATTTATTAGAATTATATGTAGAGGACATTTTCTATAAGGTGAAAAGAAACTTAATCAGCCATAACCAAATTTCTAGACAAAGAAATCCATAATTTTATACTGGACACAGTAAATCTTCCATTTACAAAATTGCCCTGGGCCTGTTTGGTTAAGTGTGTTCTTTTGAATTAATTTCTTCATGTCGTATTTTAGTATTTGTATGAATTTTTTACTCTTTGAGAATTTGTATTGTTAAAATTATTAATTTCTGTTAACAATATATACATAAAAGTAAGATAAACTAACTGTTTTAAACTAAATTACTAATTTACATGTCAATAATTTATTTAACTTTATGTACACTAGATGACATAACTTTAAAATTATCTAATTAAAATAATAGATAAAATTATTGCATATAATCAAAAACAATATTAAAAGCTTAAATTATCTAATTAAAATAATAGATAAAATTATTGCATATAATAAAAAAGCAATATTAAAGCTTAAATTCACAAGGATATTGAATAGTCACTTTTATTCCATGGTCTCGATTAAGTAAATATAAACACATTGCAAA
>JAGTTF010005582.1:0-16446 GCA_019095985.1 Streblospio benedicti
AGTTTCGACAAGCTACATGCCACTGCCTTACATTTCCTGTCGCAGTAGTCTGGGACCATCTTGACTTAATCTGGACCTTACCCGTGGAGATGACTTGACGCCTCGTATGTTTTATCAACGTGAACTTGCCTAGTCTGGACCTTACCCATGGAGATCACCTAGCACATGATTACTATATTACATATCGTTTTGTGACTCTACACACAACACACAGATGACAATTACAGAAAACAATTATACTTCACATATTGATGCTCGTACAAGTGAGACCCCAAATTTTCTGTCGCCATAACACGTATCTCTTACCAAGCCTGGATTGAATTAACTAACTTAGCGCGTCATTTGGTAGAACGAAGTGTATGGTTTAGCATGATTATTTTAGACATTTGATATTACTGTGTTTGGAGCCGGACGTCGAACTCCGGGTGATTTACGGATGGGCGACGCGTGAGCTGTGAGCGTGGGTTGTGGTGGAGTTGGATGTGACGAGGCGGGCAATATGATTTATAATTGGTTCTACTACAATACGCAGCTTGGGACTATTAGTTATTGGGACTACTTCCTATGTATAGTTGAGTCAGTACTATTGATATGATTTGTAATGGATAGATATTTGGACCAACTGCTTATGGCACGCTTGATAATATACATAGTAAAGTAACAATTGCATGGGATATGCATGCGTAATGTCAACATGTAAAGGGAAGCATGACTTAGTGTAAGGTGCGAGTAGCACAATGAATCTTGGGTGCGACGTAGGTTGCACTGTAGGTCACCACGTTATATATATGTACAAAGGGGCTATAAGGTGAGTATGTTACATTATTGCATGGTGTTTCGGACATGTTGATGTGATAACCCATCGCTTACCGCATACTGCAGCAGGCTGGTAGTGTAGCCATAGTAAGCATGTGTAGTTGTAACATTAGATGAATACCAACAGATATTGATGTAGGGCGCAAGGCTGGACACTGAGCCCATACGAGTATCTGAATAAAAAAAAATAAAAAAAAAAAAAAGGACCACTAATAAAATGTATATGCATGATTACGTATATTCAAGTTCGTATACCTATGTATAATTAAGTATATTATCATTCTTATCATAGAATTGCTATCTCTACTTATTTTAAATGATATATATCTATAATCACGTATATTCGAATAAATGTACTTAATGAAGATTATTATTTTAAATACGTATATAAGTGTCCAAGCCTACACCAACATTTTGTGTTTTATCAACATACTAAAATGCACTTTCGACTTTAGGTAATCCCGGGCGGAGACCCACTGATAGACGGGACGCCGTCACGTAATCTCCTGGGTGAACCTACGCTGAAGTGCACGGCACCGTACTCCTGACGATCGGATAACAGACAACAGAATACCAAAGACAATAATGAGACAATGTAGTTCTGAGGAACCAATGAGCAAGGACACTTAATACGTATATATCTATGGACATATATACATGCATTCATATCCAATATATCGATGGACTAGCCATTATATTATACTAACCCTAGGCAATGAGCACAGGTGATAATTGTACGTGGGGATATTGTAAAGGTGTGGGAGATTGCTATTCTTTATAAATTATTGTATGATGTGTATTTGATGTAGTAATTATTGGATGGTCTTAATTGTGGGATATACGTAATTGAATGATTGATTGAATGATAAGCATAGTAAGGGGTACATTGGGGGTGACTGACCATTCATATAGGGGTAAACAGCAATCTTCCGCAGTAAGAGGTACGAGGTACAGCGCGGACTAAAATATATATATATAAAAAAAAAATAACAAACCAAAAGGGAATGATGTCGCATAATTGAGTCATCTACCTCAATTATGCAACGTCTAACCCCATATCATATCCTATTGTTTCATAATCTATATAAGTATATATCATGTCAATTAGACAATAACTAGAACGCCTTAGAATAAGGCTAACCATGTTATGCTCGTCAAGGGCGGTCCCAAGAACATGTGGCGCTGTCGTCTGCCGAGGGCGGGACTTGCCACTCACGTGACAAGCACGGCGCCTCGCTAGCACAAAACTAGCCGCCGCCAGACGACAGACACACTTAGAGACTTAAACAGCACACTCTCAGAAACTACACACACTTAGACACACTCGGCCCAGGCTGCTAGCCTGGGCCAGTAGAAGACTCTCCGCATTTGTACCTCATACAATTGTGCTCGGACTAATATCATCGTTTGTTAGGCTTTATATAAGGGCCTCTCGCGATATCGTATTTGTATATTTTTTTTAGAATTTAAAACCTCTAGAGACTTCTCGTTAAGTATTATGGAATATTTTATATATATATAAAAAAATAGATCGCGTTTGTTAGAGATGTCTATATATATACTCAGTTTTTTAAGAGAAAGGGGTGTCCCCTCGATAGCGTTTTATATATTCTGGATTTTAAATCTCTCTCGAGTCGTGACTTTCTCGAGTATTATATACTTTGTAAAGGGGTGTCCCCCCTGGAGTATCTTTTTTTATATTGTCTGGATTAGTTAAGAGTTTTTTTTCTAATAAAAATGTAGAAAGCGCTTTGTGTCTCGTTCTTTGTTTTAGGGGAGAACGCTAATTGGTATGCCTTTGATGGGCTCGGTTTAAAGGGATGGTACATCGCTCGCCGCTGGGAAGAATTTCTTAGGGGCGTCCAGTCTTTGAGCTCTAGCGTTGTTGACAATCCTCTACCGTCGCGTTTGCTCAATTAAACAGGCGCGCTGTGGCCCTAATGGAATGGGTGGTGACCGCTTAATAGCTTCTCCGTCATCCCGGAGCCGGTAACGGGGAGAGGGGGGCGTGGTTAATGGTTTCTTTTCCCCCATCGCGGAGCTGACGATTCGTTTGATTAGCGACTTCTTCCGTGATGAAAGCCGCGCGCGGATGATTGAGAGAGAGACGATTAGAGCGTCGCGTAATTTTGAGAACCGTAGAATCGAGAGGGTCGTTATTACTACGGTATAAACGGCTTCTAAAACTATATATATATCGCTCGTAAGTATATTAAAACGATCGATATTCTTACGCGTAAAAAAAAAATTCTGAGAGATCTTCTATCTAGAGCTCTTAAATATGCGCTCAACGGGGAAAGGGGGGATGTTAATATTGCCTCTCTAAAGAGAGAGGCGTTTTGTTGTTGACCTCTATGGCTCTAGAAACCGTACTAGATAGTATACGCTTGACCATTCGTTAAATATCGTGACCGTCTCGGTAAAATCTCTAACGAGATTATCGAAGAACATCTCTAACGGTTCGAGTGGTGAATTGGGGTGTGGGATCATGGCATCGTCTAAAACTGCTAGGGTCGCCCGCGTTTTATTGAGCGAGATTTTTCGTATTTGCGAATGCTCATCAACACTCTTAAGAGAATTTCTCTATCAGGGTCTTGGGTCACGCTGGATGCCTCGTAGCCGGTGGCCATGGTCAGTGTGTCCCGTCTCTGGCTAAGGCGGGGCCGCGCTCGGAAGCTGGGCGAGATGAGCTGAGCTGGCCAGTCTAATCAGGGGGGGGAAACTGGCGTAAATTGGAGCAGTCTTTTTAGCTTTATCCCCGTCTATCCGTTTCTCGAATGTAGGCCGAAGGCGTTAGTTGTACCGTATTTTATTGATTTAGTAACGGTTATGAAGTAAAACTTTCAACGCCCCACTCCGCCTCACGAATAACCCCCGGGCTGTTGATTAACCTTCCTCACGAATAATGTGTCTACTCGAAGTCTTACGTTTACTGGATCGATCCTAAAAAATTACGTGTAAAATATGTCGTTATCGCTAACCACGACTAAAACTATACTCGATGTCTCCTATGTAAGTTTACTCCCCCCCTCTTTCCAATGAATGAGTCAATCCAGCGGCCGTTTACTCGCCAGCTGACAGCTGAGCTGAGCGGCGGCGGCGGCGGTGATTAATGACTTTTGCCGTATAGCTTCTTAATGAGGTTTGCCGTATCGCTTCTTAATGAGATTTGCCGTATAGGTTTAATGGATTCACAATATGGGAAAACTATTTCGTGTGCATTATCAAATTACATTATATGATGTCTTGTTATGTACTAAGTAGTTAAATCAGTCACAAATGTGCCATTATTTACCTTTAAACATGGAAAAAATCTTCTCTTCTGAGTGAGTGACAATACAAGTGAAACACGTTGTTTTGCTGCAGTAGTCTATTTCACGATCTGCCTTTGTAGGCGAACCGCTAATCACTGACACCCGTGAACAGTTTTGTAGCATCTTTGATACATCGATAATGCCAATTGTAAGCGTATGTTTGTACTGAGAATGTACCACCGAAAATAGATGTTGTTTATCGCCCTCTGCCATGTACGAAATGACGCAATAAATCAAGTGAACTTTATTTAAGCACAAAAACATATCTGTGTCTTAATTGTCAAGTATCTCCTATGAACAAATAGAACAAACATTTTATTGGCGGCAGTTTGCGCTGTTATTTTGTTTCGAGCGATGGCGATCCACGGAACAGGCTGCTGCCCAACAGGCAGATGCACCTCGTGCTAACGTGGGCGATATTGGGAGAATAGACCTTAACATTGCTGCTTTTCGTACAACCAACTGACCCTGACGATGCTGCTTTGCTTTGGGAGCGCTGGTTAACAAGGTTTGTCAGGAAATTGAGATTTTTCCGCGTGAATACTGTGGATGATAAGATCGGCGCTCTGTTGATTTATGGGGGAGACACTATTGAACAGCTGGTAGAAACACTGCCAGACCCGGAGGATGACCAGATCAACCTGCCAACCTCAATCAGACCTGCTGGTGAGGATCTCAATGATTTCCACCGCTACATTCAGAAACTCAACAGCTACTACACACCTATGACCAATAAAGATAGTGCCAGAAGCTTACTTGACAGTTTGTCACAAGGTGAGAAAAGCATGGCAGAATACTATGTAGATTTGAAGAAACAGTCAGCCAAATGTCAATTCCCAGATGCGGATGACTCTATCAGGTCGAAAATACTGCAAACAATGAACGACAAGAAGCTTCGACGTGAGGCTATGGTGAAACAGTATTCCCTGAAAGATATTCTTAAACATGCAGCTAACAGAGGATGTCGAGCGACAAGCTAAGTCCATGGAGAAGGACAAGATTGACGACGTGAAACGTGTGTACGAACAGCGCAATATGAAGGGTTCAAAAAGAAAAACAAGAAATTTCAGAAGAATCCACCAAACCCGAACCAGTCATGACCAGAAAACAGAGTGTATGAGATGTGGAGGAGATCATGAGCGACAACTAGAGAAAATGCCCAGCATTCGGGAAAGAATGTCGAAAATGTGGTATATACGAAATCATTTTGCACACAAATGTATGAAGTCAAAAAAACAACAACAGATCCTCAACATCAAAACAACAAACACACAAAGTCACTGAAAAACAGAATCTTCCGATTCAGATTTTACATTCAGTTTAACAACAAATCACAAGGAACTGCGACCAACAGTCAAAGTATTATTGAGTGGTGTGAAGGGTCGGATGGACGCAGATAGCTGTTCCCATGCAATGTTATGGACCTAGAACACTTCAAGAAAATACAGCGCAAGCTCATCAAAACTTGAGCTGAAACCAGCAGAAAACAAGCTTTTTCCATTTGCAGCAACGAAACCTATAGAATTAGCTGGGAAATTCAGTGCACCAATACAAAAGCCTAAAGACAGGAAAATCAGTAGAAGCAGAGTTTCTTGTCACAAAACCCAACTTCTAACTCCAGACCGTTATTGAGCCTAAACTGTGGGGTACAACTAGGGGTTTTTGCATGTTACAAACGCACTATCTACTACAGAACACCCTGATAAATATAACAATCTCATCAAAAAAAAGAATTTCCCAAGGTTTTCACAGGACTGGGTAAACATAACAGCTGTACAGCTCAGTTCATCATTGATCAAAATGTTAAGCCGGTAGTTCAAAAACCGCGAAAAATTCCATATAACGTGGAAGAACAAGTGAAAGCTGAAGAAAGAGCGATTAATTCAGCTAGGAGTTTTGGAAGTTGTACCAGACAATGTCCCTACAATATGGTGCACAAACCCGGTAGTAGCTCCTAAACCGCACCGGCCTGGTGTTATTCGTTACTGCTCTAACATGCGCATACCAAATGAAGCCATTTAAGACCCACAACGGAAGCCCTCACAGTTGATGATGTCCGTAGAAAGCTGAGTGGAGGCGGTTGTATTCAGTGTTCTAGACATGAAGGAGGCATATCATCAATTGGTTCTAGATGAGGACAGCCGGTACATAACAACATTTTATGGAGTGACAGGCCGTTTACGGTATAAAAGACTTAATTATGGAACTAAGTCAAGCCAAGATATTTTGATAAAGCCATGGACGACAGTATTACAGGCCTCAACGGTGTAACACACATACAGCGATGATTTTGTCGTTTATGGTCGGAACATTCAGGAACATGATACCCATTTGACAGCACTGATACGTCGTTTTTTAAACAACATGGCCTTACCTTCAATCAATGAAATGCAAGTTCGCAGTCAACCAAGTGGAATTTTTTTGGACTGCAGTTCTCAAGAGATGGTGTGAGCCCAGCCCCATCAAAATCAAGGCACTGGTCTCAAAATGTCAAAATTCTGCAGCCGAGGTGAAGTCTTTCCTTGGGATGGTGCAGTATTCGGTCAATTTATTCAGGATTTTCTCAAACAACGGCTCCCTTAGAGCATTAACACACAAAGATAGCCAAGTGGAAGTGGGGCAGAGAGAGGACGTGGCATTTCAGAGCATCAAAATTCCCTGTCATCAGATTCTGTCTTGGGCTATTATGAAAGCAGGACACAACACCAAGCTAGTAGTTGACGCGGGACCTAGGGGTCTTGGGGCTATTTTGTACCAGGAAAAGGAGATGAATTGGCGACCAGTAGCATGTGCAAGCCGAAGTCTAACTCAAACAGAACAGAGATATTCACAGATTGACAGAGAGGCGTTGGCCATACGCGTTGGAGCTTCGAGAAATATTATGTGTGTATTTGGTGGGCAGCAAATTCAAAGTAATCTGAATCATCAACCACTGGTGCCAATATTCAATAACAAACACAGCAGGCCTCAAAGGGTTGAACGATGGCTAGTCTACCTGCAACAATTTGACTTTACAGTGGAATACCAGCCTGGTGCATCAAATCCAGCTGACTATTTATCACGTCACCCTCTAAAATTAAACCTTAAAAAGAACAACAAAATGGGGAAAAACAGGAAGAAGTGAATTGTGCAGATTAACAGAATGCATGGTGCCAGAGCAATGTCTATCAAGAAATTCAACAACCTACAGCTAGTGATGATGTTCTACAGAACTTATTCCTATGATAGGTGAAACAAACACAGAACACATCAAAAGAAACATCCGCGGCTTCAAAGTACCGTCATGTTTTGGGTGAACTGTCATATGTAAATAATGTGTTACTCATGGACACAGATTATCATACCGACCAAGCTGCAAGATAAAAGTGCTTGAGATATGTCATGAAGGACATTTGGGAATTGTGAAATCAAAGCAACGTTTGAGCAAAAGTCTGGTTCCCAGGCATAGACAAACAGATGGAACGCAAGATCCGTGGATGCATTCCCTGCCAAGCTGCAACAGCAAAAACAACTAGAGATCCACTGGTAGTAACAGAAGTACCAGCATATGTGTCAGCAAAATATTGCCATAGTTTATGAGACCTTTCAAGTGGTGAAATGGTTTTTTAATCATTGACGAAATCCAGATTTCCAGAACTAGAAATTGTCAAAAACACATCATTTAAGGGAAATAGAGCCTGTATTACAAAAGACATTTGCACGTTATGGATACCCAGAGAAAATCAAAACAGATAATGGACCGCCATTCAGCAGCCACCAGTTCCATAGCTATTGTGAAACCAACGGCATCAAACACCACAAAATAACACCCCTTTGGCCCGAAGCAAATGGGCTTGCGGAAAACTTCATGAAGGTACATGTAGTGAACAAAATAACCTGAGCAGCAACAACAGCTGGCAAAGATTGGAGAAATGAGCTATTTATAACTCTGGCAGCTTATCGCGAATCACCACATAGTGTCACCGCTATAAGTCCTTCTGTAATGATGTTTTAATCGCCAGGTCCGTACCAAATTACCAACAGTGCAAACTGATGCTCATTTACCAGAACAGTCTACCAAAGAGAGAGAAGAAACAAGCACAAAAGGATTATGCAGATAACAGAAGGGGTTGCAAGCCTCATCAGTTCCAAAGAGGGACACAGTTCTTGTGAAACAACAAAAAGAAAAAACAAACTGTCCTCACCCTACAATCCAACACCTTTTGTCATTGAACAGATTAACGGATCAGCTATAACTGCGAGCCAACCTGGGAAGTGCATACGGCGTAACAGCTCTCACTTCAAGAAAATAGCATACAACGATAAATTGCCTCAGCCTGACAGCAACAGTGATGTACCAGACTCCAACGACTCAGAGGCTGAGGAGGTCAGGAAGTGCCGGACACTCTAGACCACCAGCCAAGTAGCCGCTAATATTCAGCACCATCAAGCTGAATCACCAAACAATTCGTACTTGGCCGGACGGGTTACTAAACAGCCTGGATGGCTCGCAGATTTTGTGTGCTAGTGTATATAGTCAAGCAACAGTCCAAGGTGTAGGCGGATCGCTGCCTTGTGTACTGTTTGTAAATAGTTTGGTTTTGTAAGTTTATCTTGTCATTGCTGTACCATCCTATGTATTGTATGTTAAATATTTTTAAACAATGTAGTGCTATTATAGTATGTGAACATTTCCAATTGCTACTACAACAAAGAAACCTCACTTCCAGGAGACTGCAGGTTCGCTCATATAGATTTTAGAAACTTGGATTGGGAAAAAAACTTTTCAAACTTTATGTGTGTATAAGTGTAAATGTAAATTTAGCATCTTCAGCATAACGTTTCAACCTGTGTTTGTAAAAAAAATAATTAAAACCAATAGATGTTTGTAACCAATAAGGGGAGGAATGTAGCATCTTTGATACATCGAATATGCCAATTATGTAAGCGTATGTTTGTACTGAGAATGTACCACCGGAAATAGATGTTGTTATCGCCCTCTGCCATGTACGAAATGACGCAATAAATCAAGTGAACTTTATTTAAGCACAAAACATATCTGTGTCTTAATTGTCAAGTATCTCCTATGAATGAACAAATAGAACAAACATTTTAAGTTTGCGGTGCACGTTGTGTTTTGGTGAGTTTGCATGTTGGTAGTCAGCAGAAAACATCGGTAATCATCGGTTAACAACGGTAAATGTTAAATCGAAGTTTTAGACACAATCTACCTTAAGACCGAAATTTGCACAGGCTGGAGAGGATTTTGCACCAAACAGGTGAACACACACATACGATATTCCTGAGGTTCAAGAGAAAATACCACCCTTTGGCCACCATAAGAATCTTAGAAAATCCCTATGGCTAGCAGGTACTCTAAACTGATGGAACATAGCTTCCACATCACAGCATCTGGGCCTTGCATAAGAATGTCATTTAAAGACCTACCTCTACATTTTGCGCTTGCATCGAAAACAACACGTACCTTTCCAGGCTTCCTAGGGTGTTTTACACCATGATGCGGTAAAAACCAAGAATCTTGGTCTGGTTGGCATTCTTCTGCATATCCTTTCAAAATTAGATCTTCAATGACAGCAGTGTATGTTTGTTTGTATTCCAAGTCCTTAACAAAACGACCTTTCAATGACCTTAAACGAGTTTCTGCCATTGCCCTATTAGAAAGTAATGGTAATTGTTCTGGGATAACTGGGAGAGGTATAACATAATGACCATCTGCATCTGTCTTAGTCCCATCAGAGAGCATGTTCATGAATCGTATGTCATTTTGGGAGTATGGTTCATCTGAAAGTAGACCAGGACCTTCAACAAAATCTTTTTCCAAAACCTTAACCAAATCACTTGGCAGCGACACAATGCATCCTGCATGCGACATCCTGTATCACGACATGCTAACAAACGTAGTCAGTAGTGTGCTTGTCGATGAAGAGTGGCCTAAGCTAAATATAGCAAAGGTGTCAGACATGTATGTCTGGAAGCATATGGTCGAAGTTGGAGCGTGGTTACCTCGTCTCGGGGGATTAGCTCAATCGGTAGAGCGACCACCTATGACATAATGACTGGTCTGAATTCATAGGCGGGAGATCGTGAGTTCGAGTCCACGATCCTCCAAATTAGCTTTACAAGCCATACTGACTTTCGTTTCAATTGGTGGAGGACACGGACCCGGGTGCTTCGGTAGAAGCCACCGGGTAGTCGCCCTGTGAAATTGTGGAATTGTCCATTAGTCCAAGTGGGACTGGCCCCGTGTGTAAGACATTGGGGGAGGGGGCTACCGCCCGGGAATTCGAACTCAGGTTAAGGGGTATGTGTGATCTGGATGGTGGGAAAGTTAGATCTGTGAATCCTTACGGGTCCCTCGGTCACCGAAAGCTGACTATGGGACGATCCTTGCCGGGAGAATTCCTGATCTGATAACCCTGTGTCCCTGGAGTACTAAGTAGTATGGAAACTCCCTAGCTCACTCTCCAACGCAGCCGGTCGCACTAGGAGATGACGGCTCTGGGTAGTGCCCGGATCCCTAGTGGGATAGGTTGAATACAGTCGCCTATGGGGCCGTATCGAAACAGCGAGATCGCAGAAGGCAGCTCTGGGTAGTGCCCAAGCCTCCACGTGTTGGCGGTAGGCGGTTCTGGGTGGTGCCCGGATCCCTAGTGTGGGATAGTTGGATGCGGTACCCCGGTGGCTGTTGTGAAAGTGAGATCGTCACACTAGTGGGCTGGTTGTAGAGGAGAAGGAAGTTGGGGGAGTCTGTAAACAAAGTACTTCAGCGACACAATGCATCCTGCATGCGACATCCTGTATCACGACATGCTAACAAACGTAGTCAGTAGTGTGCTTGTCGATGAAGAGTGGCCTAAGCTAAATATAGCAAAGGTGTCAGACATGTATGTCTGGAAGCATATGGTCGAAGTTGGAGCGTGGTTACCTCGTCTCGGGGGATTAGCTCAATCGGTAGAGCGACCACCTATGACATAATGACTGGTCTGAATTCATAGGCATAGTATCCTGGAGATCGTGAGTTCGAGTCCACGATCCTCCAAATTAGGCATTGGAGTCAACTGCATGAGACATGATATGTTCTATAGGTTCATCATTTGAAGCCACAACTGGATTACTCAAAGACTCTGATTTATGTAAGCTTGAGGGATGTTGACGTTGACAATGGACACAGGACTTCTTATTCTCACAGACTGACCTTAAATGTCCCTTTCTAAGACAGCCAAAACAAAGACCTTTTCTCAAGACAAATTGGCGTCTTTCATCATAGGATTGAGCATTAAAAGCTTTACAGTCATCTAAGTAGTGGTCATGGTTGGAGCAGAAGTGGCACCAGGGGGAACCTTTATTTGCTAGTTGCTGACCCTTTGAATCACTTCCATTGGTTGTTTCTTCTAATTTTGTTTCTGTGGCTAGTGTTTGCCTGGTAAGGGGATTATCTGAAAAACGGGAATGACGTTTGTCAGTTCTTCCTTTAGATAGGGCCTGTAGTGACACGGAAGGGTCACAGGCAATTCTCGCTTCTTTAATAAGGAGTTGGACGAACTGTGAAAATGGGGGAAACTGCTTATTATTCTCCCTCCATTCAGATACTAGCCTTGCCCAACGCAAGTTGAACCAGTCTGGTAGCTTCTCAAGCATTTTCTTGTTTTCCCGTTCGTCATTCAAAACTGCAAGACTTGGGACAGAATCCATAGCAAATAAGCATTGCTGCAAGAAGTCGGCGAATCGTCTCAGAGCAAATCCGTCTCTTGGGGAAACATTTGGCCATGACTCCAATTTATCACGGAAAGCATTAGCTACTGTGAAAGGGTCCCCAAAACGTTGGTCCAATAGCTCTCTAGCAGCATAATATGAGTTGGAAGAAGGGACAAGAAGAAATCCATCAACCATCTCCCTCGCAGGGCCACTCAAATAGCGTTTCAAATAAAAAGCTTTTTCGCTATCAGGGATATTCCTGCTGTGTATGAGAATGTCAAATGCAGACCTCCAGCTAGGATAACTCAGGGTGTCGCCTGAAAAGATGCCTGGTTCTGGAGCAGGAACTCTATGCATTTGAATTTGCTCAGCAATCTGTCGCGCCAAAAGATCATGAAAGCTAGTGTTATGGCTTTGATGACAACCTGCACTAGTATTGGATGTATTCATACTTTGAGCAGGAATAAAAGCAGGTGCATTAACATTGTATTGAACATTGTCGTTATTCAAATGAGAATTCATTGGACTCTTTGTATGTTGTTTTGAATATTCAACAGATCGGGGCTCAAAAGAAAATTTTGAAGCAAGAGGATGGTTATCAGAGGCTGTGATATGTGGTCGACAAGTCTGTGTAATGCCCTGTAACAAAGGAGATTGATGTAATTCAGATTTGTCAGGTCCATCGAACCTTTGGTTAGAAGCATTGGGTTTGTCATGTGTCGGTGTTCCTGAAATGTCATGATCAGTGTATAATTTGTCAATTTTGGTGGGTTTTGGAGTTATTGGAGATTCTTCATTGAAAGATTGTTGGTAGTTGGTGGTTAGGGCAGACAGTTCTGCGTTAGCTAAATCAAGTTTTTTTTTGTTGAGTTGAAGTCGTTGCATTTCAGCCTTTTTGCTTTGACTCAATTTCCATGTATTTTAGGTTGGTTTGTATATGAGCTATTTCTGCTTGTTTTTGATCAATAAGTTCTTCTTTGCTTTTGTTTGAAATTTGTGACAGTTGAGGACTTATTGGTCTGTTTGATTGTTTTGATCGGTGTGAACGGTTTGTCCGAGATGAACGGCGACTAATTTGATCATACTCTAAGTCTCGTATCTTTTCAGTAATTCTTTGTAGCACTGTCAAGTAGTTTTCTTCTGTACGTTCAACTCGTATTGTAATATTACTATCAAAATCGTCGCTAAAACATTGCAGATCTTCATATGTCGCTAATATATTATTTAATGTTATTTCTAATGCATCACGTGAATTCCGTAGGATCTGTGTATTATCACAGTCGGCTAATTCCTTTTCAATTTGATTAACGGATCTTCGGTATTTAGAGATGTTTGTATTTAGCTGTTGTAATTTTGTTTGCAACGTAAAATTTTTACCCTTTTCGGTTTGTTTTCTCGCTCGTGTAGCCATTTTAGCATTATCTGTGGTTTCGTTTATAGCGTTATTTTCGTTATTGTCGGTATATATACGATCATGACATTTAGCATTTTTGCTTTGTTCAGTTTCGTTTGCGTTACCATTAGTTATGCCATAATTACCTTGGTATACATTTTCATTAACTTCTTGTACAGTATTATTACCCTTTTCCATAGTTTCAGCACATTTGTATTCATTGTCTACATTAAAACCATCTTTGTTTACATTAAAACCATCATTGTTTTCATTAATGTCATCATCAGTGTCTATATCAATATCTACCTTACAAGTGTCACTTCTATGAGGCTGATAATCCGGCATTTGCGTATAATTCGTTGTGTCATTGGAAGTCTCTTTAGCTTGATCCATTATTAATATCCAGGTGTTTCCACATCATTCTTACATTGGAAGCCTAGAGTTTCACTGTTAGCGACGTACCGCTATTTCATAGACACAAACCATAGCGTTGAGTTCACATGAGTTTATTCAATATGGTTTCATTTCACATCTGACATCATAAGGTCGTCAATAAGATTCATATTTTATGTTCCATATTCACAAAGTCTATAAATTCATCCAGGATCTCATAAACCATAAACTCTTCTAGATTCTCTCATAATTCTCATAAGATAAACTCGTGAAACTAAAACAAAAAACAATACAACTAGATAAGAATACCTTCAATAATATAGCTAAGGAGTATTTACACATAAAATTGACTTAACAATGCAAGAAAATGATGCATCTATAGTTATTCAAGTTCAGAATTCAATAATCAATAAATAATTGAAGAAAGTTTGTCCTATTCAAATAAAACATGACATAAGGTAATGTATTCTTAAAGATAACAGATGCTAAACTAGCCTACATAAGGACAGTTCACATAAGTGTTTACAGAAATACAGTTCTGTCAATAGTATCATTAACATTTTTACATTCATAAAACATTTGCAGTTTGCAATAAATATCATCCTTGTTCAGTTTATAATATATATTCCAGTAATAGAAATACTGAAAATATAGTCTTTATGATTACATACATGTCAAATAAAAACAATTTTATTTCAACAACTAACCTCTTTTTGGGCTTTGCTAGGCATGTGTCCTATTTAAGTCATCTAATGCCATTACTTTAATACTGTATGACAATTCTTCCTTCTTAGTAACAACATAGTTAAAAGATATATTTCAAATCAAAATCATTTTGGCAGGTCCCACTGTCCTTCCTTGTTTCCAATGTAAATAGTCGTCTGTAAAAAACGCCCAGTAATACCAAAATAGTTATCTGGCCAGGTCAAATCAGTGTTACGTTAAACCCAGGCAGCCCATGTTAAAATCAGCCAGCACAGGGCAATCAGTATACCCTACTTCATACACTACTTTTCTACTTTTCAACATTGAAAGAAGAGATCTTTCAAGGAGGGTGGTGCATTGTGTCCAGAAATTGTAAATGTTTACTTGTGCTGTTAAATTCTATAGTCAAGTAGATTTCATGCATGAATATTACAGCCAAACAATGGATTTGGGATGTTATTTAATATTATAAGGATGATTAGCAGTCAAAGATTGTTCTTTAAAAAGATAGCAAACTTAGAACAAAATTACATATGGCTTATTATTATATATTCCCCATACCTATAAATAATTTTAAATAGCGTAATTAGAGCATTAAAATAGTTGTAAAAACGAGGATTAACTTGTGTTAAGTTGTGAGAAGATTGAGGTCATTATCACATAGGATAGAAAGGGATATAATAATGGAAAGCCACAGTGGACGTAAAAAAAGCCATAAGAGAACTCACTCTGGGGAGAAAGAACATCAGTGTGTATCATTCAGTGAACTCTGAAAACCCATATGAGAAATCATTCAGACAAAAAGTGACAGGAAATCACACTGAATATCAAAACCCATATGAAAATCCACACTGGGGAGAAAGAATATCAGTGTACAGTGTGTGAGAAATCATTCAGTCAAAGTGGAAATCTGAAAACCCATATGAGAACTCACACTGGGGAGAAAGAATATCAGTGTAGTCAATGTGGCAAGTGTGTTTCAGTCAAAGTGGACACTTGAAAACCCACATGAAAATCCACACTGGGGAGAAAGAACATCAGTGTACAGTGTGTGAGAAATCATTCAGTCAAAGTGGACATCTGAAAACCCATATGAAAATCCACACTGGGGAGAAAGAACATCAGTGTACAGTGTGTGAGAAATCATTCAGTCGAAAGGGAAATCTGAAAACCCACATGAAAATCCACACTGGGGAGAAAGAACATCAGTGTACAGTGTGTGAGAAATCATTCAGTCAAAGTGGAACTCTGAAAACCCATATGAGAACTCACTCTGGTGATAAACCTTATGAGTGTAGTCAATGTGGCAAGTGTTTTAGTGTCAGTAGCACCTTGACCAGCCACATGATAATCCACACTGGGGTGAAAGAACATCAGTGTACAGTGTGTGAGAAATCATTCAGTCAAAGTGGAACTCTGAAATCCCACATGAGAACTCACACTGGCAAGAAACCTTACGGCTGTGGAGTTTGTGATAAAAGTTTCTCTCACAGGTCTAATGTTGTTAGTCATATGCGCACTCACACGGGAGAGAAACCGTACAAGTGTGATCAGTGTGAGAAATGTTTTACTCAAAGTTCTGCTCTGAAGATGCACAAGCGCACACACACTGGTGAGAAGCCATTTTACTGCCATATTTGTCACAAGTCATTTACACAAGGAGGCAACTTGGAAAGACACCATATGACTGTGCATGCCAAGAAGTGAGCTGTTATGACTGAACCATTTTTTTATTAAATAGTTATTTTAGCAAATGTACACAAATGCTGATATTTCTTTCGTAGTTTATTTCAAATTTAACCTGCCTGTTGTGATTGTGTCTGCGGTGTGATTTGATTGTAGAGATTTTGTTTATATAAAATTGTGTGAAGACATTTTACCTATTTAGTTAATTTGACCTACAATATGTGTATTGTCCAATAATTGTGAACTGGGGTGGCTAGCAAAGTACGACACTCACAAAAATTATTTGTGATTGCTCTAATTGGCGTAGTGTACCAAATGTTTATATCATATTTTTTTTTACAAAATGTCTGTGAAATTTTGGCCCTAATACCCCTGCTGCAAAACGCTATTTGGAGTCCTGTTTGCTTCGTGCTTCTTTTGATTTTACTGTGGCATTTACAGCAT
>JAGTTF010005582.1:16546-26844 GCA_019095985.1 Streblospio benedicti
GTTTGTGAAATTTCGCGATGTAAATGTAGTGTGGATTTTTAGATGTTTATGAACTTTTGCGATGTAAGCATAGTGAGGGTATCTAGACTTTTTGTGAACTTTTGTGATGTAAGTGTAGTGAGGATATTTCGATTGTTTGTGAACTTTTTGTGATGTAAAATGTAGTGTGGGTACTAGATTGATGTGTTGCGGATATGTGTAAGAAGTGAAGTGAGTTGTCAATATTGTAGGTAAATTTTGAAGTGTGAGTTGTGTGTGTGTGTGTAACTCGAACAGCGGCTCTTCAATCCCGTAATCTCCTCCACTATAGAGGAACGAGAGAAGCATGTGTGTGTTAGACTTTATTGTATGTAGCGGTGGAGCCCAAATCCCCCGAGCTCTCCGTGCTCTCTCTCTTAACTGCCTCATTAGCCTAGGCGAGGTGTCGTATGCTCCAGGCGGAGCGGCCTAGTCCCATTGGACTTATGCCGTCCCCTGGCACAACGCAGCATTCATTTCCCCCTTTCCTGTCTGGTATTTCAAGATTTATTTCAAGCCGGTCCAAATTGCCATCCAAACGTCCTTGCCCTTGGCCTTCAAGTACTGCAGCATGGAAGCTGGTGCTCAAAGTGACTCACTGACTTATACCAGCAAGCACCTGCCTCATAGTGTTTGTTGCATATTGATTTAGCGTCACGTAGGAACGTCTGGCATTCCACCAACTTCAAGCAGGGAAACATAACGTCCTCTTTTGGTGGAGACGGACTTTGATTGTGTAGATCTATTATGTAAGCATATCAAACAGTGTAGGTTCTATTTTGTGAATTTCTTGGGTTGTATGGCTGTGGGTGGTGTCTGAACATGTTTGGGTGCAGTCAGAATGGGGCGTGAGTATTGGTAGTAGAACAGGGGTGCTGTTAACGGATTTGGGACATATTTGTAATGATTAAATCCTGCAATCAGGTGTGTAGATCTACTAGGCAGTGTCCAGACTGATGTGTATCCAGTTTGATTTGATATGATTTGATTTGATATTCTTCAGGAACTAATGTTCCTAGGATAGCACATGAAAGCGTACATATATATGTAATGCTTATTTCCAATGTGGTCCTTGTTTGCTTGGCTGGTTAGGTAACCAACTGAGCCAAGGGTAATGGGAGGGATCACACTAGCTATAGTTTTCAAACTAGGCGAGTTCTTTTACATGCAGAGAGATGACTACACGGGACAGCCCTTTTAACAAGGCTTCCGAACCTCCGCTTGGGCGTCGCTACCGTCTAGTAACACTGTACGGTGGCGACGCGCCGGTGGAAATCAGCAACTCAGTGGCAGACGATGACGTAACGGTTTTGGCGACACTGTGTCTGCCATGACCGGGCCGCAAACTCTAAAACCTCCTGTTTTTCAAGTTGTATGCTCTAACCACTGAGCTACTGAGGACCAGGGCCTGGTGGAGGTAGAACAGTGGTGGGTGCTGTCAGGACGATGGTTGAGATGCCACGACAGTGCAGATGCTGCAGACCAGTATTATACAATTTTTATTCTTAAATACAGTAGCGGGTAGATGGGTATTGGCGGTTTTACTTAAGAAATAAGGCATGTGCATATATTTCCTGTAACTGATTTGTCGTCCTCACGGGTACGCATTGCCTTTCAAGGAGCATTTTCCTACATGTGGCTGTTGTATTGTAGCAAAGCGGAAGGCAAGCAAGTTTAAACAAGGGAAAAGGTGGGAAGTTGTACAAAAAGATATGCATTAAATTGGGCTAATATCACTTAATTTTTGTACTCCCTGAACCTATAATGTTGCAAAGTACTCCTGCCCGTGATATTACCCGTGATTTTCACGAGGGTCTTGCTAGTATACATAATTACACATAGTTTGTGACTGTTACTCGTCAAAATCACTAATTGAATCATATGTAGACACGTCAGAGCATGATGAGTTGCTGCAATCTTGATTGGAAAACGACTCATCAATACTGCTATTGTAAACAAAGTAGCTGGAACGTCTGGAACATCCGACACCAATCTGCTACTGGATCAACAGGAACACGTGCGCCAAGCGGCGACACTCCCCCAGGGCTCACCCCCTTTTCAGGCGGGGCCCTGGCTGCGCTGCAGACGTTCCTCAGCTAGACCACTCCTCGTTGTGTTTCCTAAGACTACACGTGCTCCACGTACCAAGACCGTATACTGTCGTAGGTCGTGGGGTGTATTACCCAGGTTTCACGAGAGGCCTCCACACGGGGAGGACTTCGCACCGGTGCTGACACGCTGTACTACGGGCGTCCCCTACGTACAACCACGGTAGACCTAGTCCACGACGGTGAGGGAGGAAGGCCATCGGCCAGCCTCGGTAAGTAACAAGTAAAGAGGGCCTACTCCCGTGTTCCAGGGAGTAGGTTGCCAGCCCTACATGCTGCTGTACCAGCGTCTAAGAGAGAACTGCCGCTAATCGGCTCAACACAGTACAAGAGAGTACTGGTCCCTAATCCTACAGTGGCCATAGTAAACAACAAAGCCTATCAAGGTGTGTGTAACTGGGATATTAACCTAGTCCAGTGCAACTTATACTACAGGGGTTGTTTATACTCTGCGGTCATGTTACAATGAACCCGCGCACTGGAGGCCCTAACAACTTTTGTTACACACTCCCCCAGATTCCATGAGGATGGAACACTCTGCTTTTTAGAGAGTGAGACACTCGCATGGAAACTCCCCCAACCCATATCCGAGTATCCTAAGCACAGGTGGCTCCTGGTCGTCAGCGGGTTCCTACTTCATGGAGTGCGCGACCGGCGCGCCCGGACGTCAGCGACAGGCCGGCGCGACTGCTACGCAGGTAAGTCTGCCAGCGGACGCTCCACCCTTCCTGCCCTGAGAGGTCCGCCGAAGAACTCGTCTCCCTGGAAGTTGCGCCTCACCGGGTAAGCCTGAAACATACAAACAAAAAAACATGCAAACACCCCACCGCTCTCCCCCAAAGTCCAACTACATTCACACTAGTGACGTGCGACGGCTCACTTCTGTCATGGTCGCTCCGCGCGACGGCCGCTCGCTTCAACACATTGTCACATTCACACAGCGCGAACTTGTCGCGCAGCGCACCCTCGCGCTATGGACTTACTTTGCCACGGGGAGCAACGGGGCACACATTCACACACAACATTCAGCCTGTGCCGTCTCATTCATTCACACAAAAAGGGCCAACAAAGGAAATCTGGGGAACTCATCGCAATCTACGAGTACAGAGCGACCGTGTAGAGTCAAATAGAATGCGATAGAAATGGCCACTGTCTTCGTATTACTCTTGGACTGACAAGTCCGGGGCTACTACGAGAACCTTGCACTGGCAACAACGCGGTTTCGTGAGAGCAATACGACCTGATGCGTCGCGTCGCGTCCGGCGTCACAGGGGTGTGACCAACTTGTCCAGCCGGCTCTCCACTTTAACTGCACGAGGAACCTCGTCAGGGCTCGCCTGCAGCTGGAGACCTTGGACGATCCATCTTCCAGGACACGCCTAACACGCTGCTCCTGACCGACAGCGTGACACCGCGGCTTCCGCGGTCGCTGCTGCGTTCAACATCTCCTCAGGAGCACTCTTCCGTGCCCCTCCTTGAACTTCTGGGGGGTCGCTGACCAACTCTCCTTGTTGATCAGTCATATGCTGCCGGTACCGACACTATGTAGGGAGACCGCGAGCTCTCACACGTGGTCCGCATACCAGGCTACATGATTTGGCATGGCGTTCACGCCATTCCTCCTTTCTTGTTCACATACACGCACTGTCATCATGTGATGATCCTTCGACAGCCCGGCGCCCACGCTCCATCCTAAAAGGTGACACCGTCAACCTTGTCCTTTGTCGCGGGCACCGGATCCTTGTCGTGGTCTGCAATCAACAAAGTTCGTTTACTACCAATGGCGGTCCTGCCGCAGGTAGATTGTGTCTAAAACTTCGGATTTAACATTTACCGTTGTTAACCGATGATTACCGATGTTTTCTGCTGACTACCAGCATGCAAACTCACCGCAAACACAACGTGCACCGCAAACTGTTCACGGGGTGTCAGTGATTAGCGGTTCGCCTACAAAGGCAGATCGCGAAATAGACTACTGCAGCAAAACAACGTTGTTTCACTTGTATTGTCACTCACTCAGAAGAGAAGATTTTTTCCATGTTTAAAGGTAAATAATGGCACATTTGTGACTGATATAACTACTTAGTACATAACAAGACATCATATAATGTAATTTGATAATGCACACGAAATAGTTTTCCCATATTGTGAACATTAAGTCGAATCTTGGCACATTTATTTTTTAAATCAAGGCATCTGACCATAGATCTATGTGTGGCAGTAATACTTTTAGAGGAGGTACAATTTGATTTGTCATATATATATTGTCAATTATATTGGCTTGTGTGTGCATAGATCTATGTCTGTAAGATATAGTAAATTTATAGATAATTTCATTTTGATAAGTGGTATATGGTCATCCTTGATTTGATTTCAGATGAGGGATGTGAAGGGAAGGTTTTGCAAGGGCAAGGCAAAAAAGGTGTGCAGTAAAATCAAGTGAAAGACATAATGGTAGATCATAACTACCCAATTGGGCAGTTGATTGATAATGCGGGTCTACCAACAAACCCTTTTCAAAATGACACTTGGCAGAAAGGGAGGAGAGTGGTGGAATGGGGGGTGTTGTTACAGAATCTTGCGCACTGTCAAGTTTGTAAAATGGGGCCAGTGGCGTTGACATTGGACAGTCTTTTGGGTGAGACCCAATGTGGACTAGGTGGTTACTTATATGTGAGATGCAGCAACCACGATTGCGGAGCCATTGTGCGTGCTGCATATGGCCAAAGGCATCGTGTGAAGAGGGGATCAGGCAGCACCTGTTTCTCCGTCAACACCAAAGTGGGTGCAGGTACGATTTTTACATCCATATAAGTTTAAACATATTGCATTTTAAATGTGAAAAGGGATTCAGCATGATAATTTAAGTTATCGCTATGTACCTCTTAATTGTAACATCCCCTTTTAGATTTACTAGTTATTATTTAATCATTATTTAACCCATATCTTTCAGTGTGTGTCTCAAAATGTTAAAAAAATAATGATGACTTTACTTTGTTTTAGCAATGATTGATACAGGCTTGGGACCTAGAAGAGTCAACAACTTTTTGACCACCTTAAATATGAAGCCGATCAATCATCGCAATCTGAAAAAGATGGAGAGACGTGTTGGTGCTGCGGTTGAAGAGGTGGCCGAGGAGTCAGCTCGTAGAGCAGCAAAAGCCGCATTTGACCAGGAGATGATGTACGATTATTTATATCTTAATCTTTAAAATTATTTTAGAGAATATTATTTGTGTTTCATACTGTGCAATCTGTGATTTTGTTTAATAGAGATGTCGCAGCACAAGAGGAAGAAGCTTGCAAAGCAAACTTTGTGTTTGTAGATGAAGAATTAGGTGTAGGGAGATTGAATGCTGATTCCAGGTAATTAATGATGTATTTTACATTATTACTTTTTTTTAAAAAAATGCACAATATGATCAATACACCTATTTCAATTTTAACGCAAATTTCACTTTTCATGGTCAAATATATACTGTTCTTGCATTTCTAGTGTACCAAAAATAGATGATGCGTGCCTGACTGATGACTCTAGTGAAGAAGATAGTGATGTAAAAGTATTAGCTCCAATACCAATTGTTTCAAGGTAAATTATTTCAAACCAGGAATTTTAATGATTCCATGATTCTATTTGATGGTACATTTCTGGCTAATGTACATTTTTTCACTCATCAGAGGTCGAACATTCTTATATCTTTTTGCTGCTTGTGACAAAATTGACATCATAATCATCCTGTATGAATGTTGTAATTGAAAGTTTGTTTCACAGAAAGCGCAAAAGAGAAACAATTGAAACCAGAAAAGCAGTGATATCGAGAAAAAGGCTGACTTACCCCTGCAAGTCAAGACAAGGAATGTCAGTAGCCATTGATACTGCATTTCAGAAGAGAGGATTTGACAGTTTATCTGGTAATTACATATTTTTGATAATTGTAGAAAATTGTTTTTACCTACCTTAATCTTCATAGGTAATTATGGTTTAATATTTATAATTTTAATATTTATACATTTAACAAAATGAGATACTTCATCTACCGGTAATTTAAATTGCAGCTCACACTTTCATCATGAGCAAGGCGCAATATGGCAAGAAAGTGATCAAAGCCGTCATTTACCATAGAGCGTGTCGCGTCTGTAAATGGTGGAAAAGAAATAGACCTGGTGAAACAATGCAAAGGCATTAATGTGTCAAAAATCATATAGGCAGTGCCAGGGCAATGGAAAGTGCAAGTGGTGTGGAAGGAATTCAGCAGTTGGCTAAAGAAAGTACACCTGTAGAGATCTTAGAGGGTGATGGTGATAATACACTTGTTGCTAGATTGAAAGATAAACTGGCCATTAGCATTAAAAAAAAATTTGATAGAAACCATGTCGTCAAAAACATTGGCAAATCTCTGTACCAGCTCCCTAGTAAAAAGGTAAAGATATCAAAGCATACAATAGAGCACATTAAAAAGTGTGTCAAATACGCCTTTGCAAAGAATCAAGGCAATCCTGCTGAGTTGAAAGCAAACTTAGAGGCGTTGATTCCACATCAATTTGGTCAGCACACTAAGTGTAAACCTTCCTGGTGTGGCTTTGTGAGAAGCAAAGATGTAATTTATAAGCACAGAAGTTTACCATACAAGTTACCTCTGAAAGATCAGGCACTGAAGGTGGCACTGGAGGAAATTTTTGCACCAATCATTAATCGTGCTGATGTTTATAGTAACCTAGGTTCATCTCAGCAGTGTGAGCATGCAAATAAGGAAGTCATGCTTAAAGTTAATAAGCATATACACTTCGGTGAGTCCGATGCTTTGGACTTCGAGTAAAAGGCTGCGAGTGCATGCATCAATGAAGGACGGCATTATCTCTCAGAGGTTTTGAATTCAAACAAATATCAGTTGTTGCTGTTTGTGTTGAATTTATTGTTGAAGTTTATTTTTGTTGTTTTGTTCATTCATTTCAGCTATTGTCGCATCAATTGCACTTATTTGCTGTTTTCAGTAGAACTGGCGGCTCAGACAGCTTTTCTCTCTAACCTGAAATACATAAATTCTATCTACATATAAATTGCACTTCATTACTTTCAATCTGTAAATGGCAAACCTTATTAGCTAAATGGTTTAAAACTACTTAATCTTTTAATAATAAATAATGTATTTGTTTGTTAGAAAATTAATGCAATAATTTTGTTTGATTAATAATTCATCAAGATTGTGTGCGAAAAATGATGCAGTGTTCAAAAATTGATCTAATCTATTTTACAGGTGTTCAGGAAGTTGGACTGCTCGCCTGGTAGTCACACGGTGGAATATGCAGCGATGGCGATGGATGTAAGAGAAAAGCAGCAAAAGAAAAGTGCTCTTCCATCTTCAAAGCGCCGGCGTTTGCAACTGAAGCAGGAGCGTGCCCAGCTCCAAAGTGCTCGTGAGGCCTTAGAAGGCGATACATATGAATCGGGTAAGAACATTCCCTATATATTGATAGAATATTTTATTTATTAAATTCATTTTGAATAAAGTATTATTTCAAAGTTTGTGTTTTCCTTTCAATATACTTCACCATTCAGGAATCGGACTGGAAGATCATGTAACTCTGGAAACCATACCGGATCCTGTGGTCAAGCCGTCGTTCAACCCACCTAAAGGGCTGAAATCCGAAAATTGTGCTGTGCTGGTTTATGACCTAGAAACCACTGGTCTAAGTAAGAAAATACTTTTTGACACTAGTTGATTGATTGGTTTATTGACACTAGACCAATGATAGCTACAAATCTAATATTCATGTCTGATTTTGTTTGTATTTCAGTTGAACATGGGATACATCCTCACATTACACAAATATGTGTAATGGATTTGCACAATTCAACCAACAAGTTTAGCACATACGTTCTTCCAAAAACACCAATCACGGAAGATGCCGAACGTGTCACGGGAATTAGTGTAAATGGCAATGAAATGCTGTACAAGGGGAATCCTGTGGAGTTTTTGTCCTGGTGCACAGCAGGTGCACGCCTCATTGATTGGATCAGTAATTATTCTAAAAAAAAAAATTATCATGGTTGCCCATAATGATCGCAGGTTTGATTCAGCTGTTCTTACAAATTCATTGGCTAATATTAGTATGCTTGATAGATTTTGTAGCATTGTATCATCTTTTTCTGATTCGTTAGCAATAGTTAAAAATTATATCCTAAGCGTACCACTTACAAACAAGAATGCTTGGTGAAAGATTTTGTAGGAGAAGAATATAATTCACATGACGCTGTTGGAGATGTCACAGCTCTGAGCAAATTGCTGAACATTTTAAAAGTTCAGAACACAGATTTCATCAGCAAAGCATATCCAAGTTCATCCCCATATCTTCAACAACTTTTTATAAAATCTAAAAATAAAAATTCACCATCTCTAGAAATTTTGCAATCAGAGGGTATAATCAAAAGAACCACTTTGGAAAACATTGCGGGGTCTGGGTTAAACCTGTCACATTTGAAAATAATTTATAAGCGTGATGGTGAGGATGGACTCAGAAATGTTTTGTCGATGAAAAATTCAATTGGGCAGTGCAGATGCATAGAGCGTAAAGCTACCCTGGAAGATGTAGTTGCCAAAATGAGCACATATTTTAGCAAATAACTAGCTGGCAGGGTAAATGTATGTGTTTTATAGTCTACCTGTACTTCCAGAATTACTGCTCAGCTTAGTTTACATTATTTACACCAGGTAAAGGTACCAAGGAGCAGTGTGCAACCGTTTAGGGATGAGTTTGCTCAACACCCATCAGTTATATAGTTATAGCTATATATTTGGGGGTCTGAGGGCATACTACCTCAGAATTTTGTTAAAAGTGCACCTCAAATAATGCATTCTAAGAAGTAGTGTTAGTCAAAAATGAAAATTTGAATGGTATTCTATGTGATATATTCTCAGTGCTTTTTATAAACAATGCTGATAAAAAAGATTTGCTTCTACATTCATTGTTATGGATCAATGATCTGGTACCTGTGCTGTGCTCACTGAGCACTTTAACCTTCTATGTTGATGAAATTTTTGTATTTTTTGCTCCTATACTTTCAGAGTATGTTAACCTCTTGATTTTTGTGTCAAATAGAATATAAAACCCTGAAGCAATGTTCATATGGAAGAATGTTCTTATATATCTGTGCTGTGCTCACTGAGCACTTTAACCTTCTACATTGATGAAATTTATGTATTTTTTGCTCCTATACTTTCAGAGTATGTTAACCTCTTGATTTTTGTGTCAAATAGAATATAAAACCCTGAAGCAATGTTCATATGGAAGAATGTTCTTATATATCTGTGCTGTGCTCACTGAGCACTTTAACCTTCTACATTGATGAAATTTATGTATTTTTTGCTCCTATACTTTCAGAGTATGTTAATCTCTTGATTTTTGTGTCAAATAAAATATAAAACACTGAAGCAATGTTCATATGGAGGAATGTTCTTATATATCTGCGCTGTACTCACTGAACACTTTTATCTTCCATGTTGGTGAAAAATAGTGTTTTTTTGCTACAACTTTTTTATGGAATGGTAAACTCTCAATTTTATTTTTCAAATAAGTTCTTCTTATGTATGTGAATGTTTATATAACAAGATTTATGTCATTCAGAATTGTGTTTATTAATATTTTTATTAAAAAGACTAAAACTTGAGATTTTTGCATTGTTCGTCAACGTGCAATTAAAATCAAACGAAGTGGTAAAATCTTCTAATTCTTTTGCAAATCCATTCTACATATACAAAAGATGTTTTATAACTGAAATAAAGTCTGTATGTTGTTTTATTCTTTTGGGCACTCTTATTCTTTGGTTTTAGGCTGGGGGAGACTAATCTCGCGGGTTATGTGGGCGGGCGTTTGATGTGGGCCTTTGATGCTTAGATGTTTAAAGGGACGTTGTGTAAAGCTAGATTTAGGTGTCATGCTTCTCACGGGGAGCGGATCTATTGATTTTTTGGAGTTTAAAAAAGAGACTTGGCAATTTGAGAGCTGCGGATATGTTACATCCGCGTGTCGTGACAGATGCGACGTGATTGGTTTTTTAATTAGACAGGTGCGCTGGGAGGGAAGGTGGGGGATGTAGTTATTTAGGCGTTTTCATTCGATAAGAATATATTGGTGAGTAAAGATGGACTCGAGAGAATTGGGATCCGTTGTAAG
>JAGTTF010005582.1:26944-37721 GCA_019095985.1 Streblospio benedicti
AATCAGTATTGTTCGCAGGGCGGCCAAAATTGTTTAAAAAAAGGGGCCAAGTGTTTTCTTTTTTTTCCATTTTTAAATTTTTTTTTTTTTTGGTTATACAAAGAATTTATAATTAAACCTATTCTTTTATATAACACCCTCATAAAGTGCTTGACTGCCCCAGGCAATCTAGTATTTTGTGAACAGTACTAAAGCGTACTGGGTCCCTAATCCCTACAGGGGCTTATAAGAAATGAACATGACCAAGGTGAAAGTGTGACTAAGGGGATCATATATCTAATCAATGAGAAACAATATTAAAAAACTACTTTAACCCTTGCAGGATGCTATAATCCTATTGCACTGGATGACCTAAACATTAACTTTTTGTTTTGTCCACACTAAGTATAATGGAAGAAACCTCAAAGACTGTTCTTCTATTTAAAAAGGGCACTATTGGTGGTGGAAATCAAAAACACATACTTACACTAATCCCCCATGTCTTTGCCATCTCAAGGTCCCGCTGCCATGCTGTTGCGGATTAGCGGCTCACTGCCTGTCGCCACATGTATGGCCAAATCACGCCTGCTTTGATGCTTGGGGATGTAGCTAATGGGTTTAGACCAAGCCGGAAACTAAATAGCTATACTCTACGCTTTTCTAATGTGTGTGTTGAGTATGTATCATTCAAGTTGCCAACAATCAAATGCAGTTTTCATTTAGATCTTTTCAATGGTTAGTACTTGACCGCATCTATTGTTTTTATTTCTCAACTACTGTCTCTAACAGAGAGCTTCTGTTCTGTGTCTTGGCTGCAAAAAGAGGCAGAGTGCGTGCACCAGCTTTTTATATGGCTGGGCTGGCTTCCCCAGTCCCTCTAATACACCACTACATCATACCCTTTGACCCTAGCTCAACCCAATGACATTGACACCTAGGCTGTCTCTGGCCAGTGCTCAAAACCGTCACATCCTGCTGGCACTAGCAGTTCTGTCACATATTTCTCATTATCTTGACCATTCTATGGGAGTCATCCCATGACAGGTACAAGACCCTTATCAACTACCTCATACCATGATTTTCCGTTGCTTCTTTGTCTTATATCAGAATAATCATATAGTTTTTTCTCAAACTCATGTCTGTGTGCTGCATTTCTACTAGCTTATCCGCTGTAACGTCCTCTTCTGACTTTGATGGTACTTTCAATGGGTTCATCACCTTCCCTCTTTTTGCCTGCGCTCTCGTTTCCATCGCACCCACCCAAGTCAGGTCTGGGTCATTTGGATGTTTTTGCACCAAATCCACATTACCGATAGTCAGATCACAGAGTACATCATCCAAACATAGTGCTTCGACTGTTAGGAATGGGTTACTTATTATATTCACTCTAGCTACAGGTGCTTTCATAGGGCCTTATCATTTCTTTTCAACATATTTGTATCTCCCTGTGAGCTCATAATCTTCGACAAACTCCTTTTTTACCACAACCCCACCACAACAGGTATCCCTAAGAACACTCACATCTTTACCATTCAACGTTCCCCCCTATCACACTTGCAATCCCATTTGGCCGGTTGATCTACATGCGCCAACATTGACAAGGTCTACTTCTTTACAACATGCAAGTCTTGCTACACCACCCTTGAAACAGTCACACACATTCTGATCATCAATCGGTTCTCTGTTGGCTGATATCTTTTTCAACACTAAGGCCCGACAATAGTAGCAGCACCTGCACTCTGAACGTTCTCTTCCTGGGCTCCCCCCAGCATTCACTGGTCTTTTATTCTCGGGGCAAAAACCTAGCATTAAGGCCTATTTTTTGGCACAAATAACATGTCCTTGTCTCCTCTACCGGTTGAAAAAACTCTTCAATTTCAATTTCATGCACTGCAACATGTCATGTCCCACCGCTTAAAATACCCACACTGTACTGTTGTCGGTTTCATCTCCTCCAACTTGGTTCTACAATCTTTCAAAACGTGCCCTTATTTTACCATAACGCAAACAGGTCCGGCTCTCGCCTGTCTGCTGCTTGCCGCTACCTATTTTCCTACAGCAATCCTTAAGTTGCTTCCTGTGAGCTTCTAGGTCCTTGGTTGTTGTTTCAGCCAGGGTCTTTACATCTTTGTATGTTCTTTCTTTCAAAAATGTTGCTAGCTCTACATTACACACTGAGACAAACTGTTCCATTACTACAACTTCAAACAAGCCATCAAATGTCTTCTCAACTTCCATCAATTCTAGCCACTTCATCACATAATTTCCCAATCTCGCTACAAATTGCGCAGGAGATTCAATATCTTCTACCACACTCTCTCTAAACTTCTTTGAAACCTTCATTAACATTTACCGTTGTTAACCGATGATTACCGATGTTTTCTGCTGACTACCAACATGCAAACTCACCGCAAACACAACGTGCACCGCAAACTGTTCACGGGGTGTCAGTGATTAGCGGTTCGCCTACAAAGGCAGATCGCGAAATAGACTACTGCAGCAAAACAACGTTGTTTCACTTGTATTGTCACTCACTCAGAAGAGAAGATTTTTTCCATGTTTAAAGGTAAATAATGGCACATTTGTGACTGATTTAACTACTTAGTACATAACAAGACATCATATAATGTAATTTGATAATGCACACGAAATAGTTTTCCCATATTGTGAACATTAAGTCGAATCTTGGCACATTTATTTTTTAAATCAAGGCATCTGACCATAGATCTATGTGTGGCAGTAATACTGTTAGAGGAGGTACAATTTGATTTGTCATATATATATATTGTCAATTATATTGGCTTGTGTGTGCATAGATCTATGTCTGTAAGATATAGTAAATTTATAGATAATTTCATTTTGATAAGTGGTATATGGTCATCCTTGATTTGATTTCAGATGAGGGATGTGAAGGGAAGGTTTTGCAAGGGCAAGGCAAAAAAGGTGTGCAGTAAAAATCAAGTGAAAGACATAATGGTAGATCATAACTACCCAATTGGGCAGTTGATTGATAATGCGGGTCTACCAACAAACACTTTTCAAAATGACACTTGGCAGAAAGGGAGGAGAGTGGTGGAATGGGGGGTGTTGTTACAGAATCTTGCGCACTGTCAAGTTTGTAAAATGGGGCCAGTGGCGTTGACATTGGACAGTCTTTTGGGTGAGACCCAATGTGGCCTAGGTGGTTACTTGTATGTGAGATGCAGCAACCATGATTGTGGAGCCATTGTGCGTGCTGCATATGGCCAAAGGCATTGTGTGAAGAGGGGATCAGGCAGCACCTGTTTCTCCGTCAACACCAAAGTGGGTGCAGGTACGATTTTTACATCCATGTAAGTTTAAACATATTGCATTTTAAATGTGAAAAGGGATTCAGCATGATAATTTAAGTTATCGCTATATACCTCTTAATTGTAACATCCCCTTTTAGATTTACTAGTTATTATTTAATCATTATTTAACCCATATCTTTCAGTGTGTGTCTCAAAATGTTAAGAAAAATAATGATGACTTTACTTTGTTTTAGCAATGATTGATACAGGCTTGGGACCTACAAGAGTCAACAACTTTTTGACCACCTTAAATATGAAGCCGATCAATCATCGCAATCTGAAAAAGATGGAGAGACGTGCTGGTGCTGCGGTTGAAGAGGTGGCCGAGGAGTCCGCTCGTAGAGCAGCAAAAGCCGCATTTGACCAGGAGATGATGTACGATATTTATATCTTAATCTTTAAAATTATTTTAGAGAATATTATTTGTGTTTCATACTGTGCAATCTGTGATTTTGTTTAATAGAGATGTCGCAGCACAAGAGGAAGAAGCTTGCAAAGCAAACTTTGTGTTTGTAGATGAAGAATTAGGTGTAGGGAGATTGAATGCTGATTCCAGGTAATTAATGATGTATTTTACATTATTACTTTTTTTAAAAAAATGCACAATATGATCAATACACCTATTTCAATTTTAACGCAAATTTCACTTTTCATGGTCAAATATATACTGTTCTTGCATTTCTAGTTTACCAAAAATAGAAGATGCATGCCTGACTGATGACTCTAGTGAAGAAGATAGTGATCTAAAAGTATTAGCTCCAATACCAATTGTTTCAAGGTAAATTATTTCAAACCAGGAATTTTAATGATTTCATGATTCTATTTGATGGTACATTTCTGGCTAATGTACATTTTTTCACTCATCAGAGGTCGAACATTCTTATATCGTTTCGCTGCTTGTGACAAAATTGACATCATAATCATGCTATATGAATGTTGTAATTGAAAGTTTGTTTCACAGAAAGCGCAAGAGAGAAACAATTGAAGCCGGAAAAGCAGTGATATCGAGAAAAAGGCTGACTTACCCCTGCAAGTCAAGACAAGGAATGTCAGTAGCCATTGATACTGCATTTCAGAAGAGAGGATTTGACAGTTTATCTGGTAATTACATATTTTTGATAATTGTAGAAAATTGTTTTTACCTACCTTAATTTTCATAGGTAACTATGGTTTAACATTTATAATTTTAATACTTATACATTTAACAAAATGAGATACTTCATCTTCCGGTAATCTAAATTGCATCTCACACTTTCATCATGAGCAAGGCGCAATATGGCAAGAAAGTGATCAAAGCCGTCATTTACCATAGAGCGTGTCGCGTCTGTAAATGGTGGAAAAGAAATAGACCTGGTGAAACAATGCGAAGGCATTAATGCGTCAAAAATCATATAGACAGTGCTCGGGCAATGGAAAGTGCAAGTGGTGTGGAAGGAATTCAGCAGTTGGCTAAAGAAAGTACACCTGTAGAGATCTTAGAGGGTGATGGTGATAATACACTTGTTGCTAGGTTGAAAGATAAGCTGGCCATTAGCATTAAAAAAAAAATGATAGAAACCACGTCGTCAAAAACATTGGCAAATCTCTGTACCAGCTCCCTAGTAAAAAGTTAAAGATATTAAAGCATACAATAGAGCACATTAAAAAGTGTGTCAAATACGCCTTTGCAAAGAATCAAGGCAATCCTGCTGAGTTGAAAGCAAACTTAGAGGCGTTGATTCCACATCAATTTGGTCAGCACACTAAGTGTAAACCTTCCTGGTGTGGCTTTGTGAGAAGCAAAGATGTAATTTATAAGCACAGAAGTTTACCATACAAGTTACCTCTGAAAGATCAGGCACTGAAGGTGGCACTGGAGGAAATTTTTGCACCAATCATTAATCGTGCTGATGTTTATAGTAACCTAGGTTCATCTCAGCAGTGTGAGCATGCAAATAAGGAAGTCATGCTTAAAGTTAATAAGCATATACACTTCGGTGAGTCCGATGCTTTGGACTTCCGAGTAAAGGCTGCGAGTGCATGCATCAATGAAGGACGGCATTATCTCTCAGAGGTTTTGAATTCAAACAAATATCAGTTGTTGCTGTTTGTGTTGAATTTATTGTTGAAGTTTATTTTTGTTGTTTTGTTGTTCATTCATTTCAGCTATTGTCCCATTGCACTTATTTGCTGTTTGCAGTAGAACTGGCGGCTCAGACAGCTTTTCTCTCTAACCTGAAATACATAAATTCTATCTACATATAAATTGCACTTCATTCATTACTTTCAATCTGTAAATGGCAAACCTTATTAGCTAAATGGTTTAAAACTACTTAATCTTTTAATAATAAATAATGTATTTGTTTGTTAGAAAATTAATGCAATAATTTTGTTTGATTAATAATTCATCAAGATTTGTTTGAAAATACCCAAGTGTTTAGGAATTTAAATTCATATAAACAAACCTGAATTCTGTCATTGTGTGCGAAAAATGATGCAGTGTTCAAAAATTGATCTAATCTATTTTACAGGTGTTCAGGAAGTTGGACTGCTCGCCTGGTAGTCACACGGTGGAATATGCACGAAAAGCGATGGATGTAAGAGAAAAGCAGCAAAAGAAAAGTGCTCTTCCATCTTCAAAGCGCCGGCGTTTGCAACTGAAGCAGGAGCGTGCCCAGCTCCAAGGTGCTCGTGAGGCCTTAGAAGGCGATACATATGAATCGGGTAAGAACATTCACTAAATATTGATAGAATATTTTATTTATGAAATTCATTTTGAATAAAGTATTATTTCAAAGTTTGTGTTTTCCTTTCAATATACTTCACCATTCAGGAATCGGACTGGAAGATCATGTAACTCTGGAAACCATACCGGATCCTGTGGTCAAGCCGTCGTTCAACCCACCTAAAGGGCTGAAATCCGAAAATTGTGCTGTGCTGGTTTATGACCTAGAAACCACTGGTCTAAGTAAGAAAATACTTTTTGACACTAGTTGATTGATTGGTTTATTGACACTAGACCAATGATAGCTACCAATCTAATATTCATGTCTGATTTTGTTTGTATTTCAGTTGAACATGGGATACATCCTCACATTACACAAATATGTGTAATGGATTTGCACAATTCAACCAACAAGTTTAGCACATACGTTCTTCCAAAAACACCAATCACGGAAGATGCCGAACGTGTCACGGGAATTAGTGTAAATGGCAATGAAATGCTGTACAAGGGGAATCCTGTGGAGTTTTTGTCCTGGTGCACAGCAGGTGCACGCCTCATTGATTGGATCAGTAATTATTCTAAAAATAAAAAAATTATCATGGTTGCCCATAATGATCGCAGGTTTGATTCAGCTGTTCTTACAAATTCATTGGCTAATATTAGTATGCTTGATAGATTTTGTAGCATTGTATCATCTTTTTCTGATTCATTAGCAATAGTTAAAAAATTATATCCTAAGCGTACCACTTACAAACAAGAATGCTTGGTGAAAGATTTTGTAGGAGAAGAATATAATTCACATGACGCTGTTGGAGATGTCACAGCTCTGAGCAAATTGCTGAACATTTTAAAAGTTCAGAACACAGATTTCATCAGCAAAGCATATCCAAGTTCATCCCCATATCTTCAACAACTTTTTATAAAATCTAAAAATAAAAATTCACCATCTCTAGAAATTTTGCAATCAGAGGGTATAATCAAAAGAACCACTTTGGAAAACATTGCGGGGTCTGGGTTAAACCTGTCACATTTGAAAATAATTTATAAGCGTGATGGTGAGGATGGACTCAGAAATGTTTTGTCGATGAAAAATTCAATTGGGCAGTGCAGATGCATAGAGCGTAAAGCTACCCTGGAAGATGTAGTTGCCAAAATGAGCACATATTTTAGCAAATAACTAGCTGGCAGGGTAAATGTATGTGTTTTATAGTCTACCTGTACTTCCAGAATTACTGCTCAGCTTAGTTTACATTATTTACACCAGGTAAAGGTACCAAGGAGCAGTGTGCAACCGTTTAGGGATGAGTTTGCTCAACACCCATCAGTTATATAGTTATAGCTATATATTTGGGGGTCTGAGGGCATACTACCTCAGAATTTTGTTAAAAGTGCACCTCAAATAATGCATTCTAAGAAGTAGTGTTAGTCAAAAATGAAAATTTGAATGGTATTCTATGTGATATATTCTCAGTGCTTTTATAAACAATGCTGATAAAAAGATTTGCTTCTACATTCATTGTTATGGATCAATGATCTGGTACCTGCGCTGTGCTCACTGAGCACTTTAACCTTCTATGTTGATGAAATTTTTGTATTTTTTGCTCCTATACTTTCAGAGTATGTTAACCTCTTGATTTTTGTGTCAAATAGAATATAAAACACTGAATCAATGTTCATATGGAAGAATGTTCTTATATATCTGTGCTGTGCTCACTGAGCACTTTAACCTTCTATGTTGATAAAATTTATGTATTTTTTGCTCCTATACTTTCAGAGTATGTTAACCTCTTGATTTTTGTGTCAAATAGAATATAAAACCCTGAAGCAATGTTCATATGGAAGAATGTTCTTATATATCTGTGCTGTGCTCACTGAGCACTTTAACCTTCTACATTGATGAAATTTATGTATTTTTTGCTCCTATACTTTCAGAGTATGTTAATCTCTTGATTTTTGTGTCAACTAAAATATAAAACACTGAAGCAATGTTCATATGGAGGAGTGTTCTTATATATCTGCGCTGTACTCACTGAACACTTTTATCTTCCATGTTGGTGAAAAATTGCATGTTTTTTTGCTACAACTTTTTTATGGAATGGTAAACTCTCAATTTTATTATTCAAATAAGTTCTTCTTATGTATGTGAATGTTTATATAACAAGATTTATGTCATTCAGAATTGTGTTTATTAATATTTTTATTAAAAAGACTAAAACTTGAGATTTTTGCATTGTTCGTCATATAAAGTCCCGATGAATTTCAGCGTGCAATTAAAATCAAACGAAAATCTTCTAATTCTTTTTGTAAAATTCTTCAAAAGATGTTTTATAATTTTGCATACGTAAAAAGGTCTAGCTTGACATAGACTACTCGTCTGACAATAATCTTCTGTGAATAAGCAAGACATGACATAGAATTTTGACTTTTACCTAAGGGTTTTGCATAAAACATCAATAATATAAATCTGTAATGAGTAGGATTTAGATGAGAAATAAAGAAGAAGCTATTTCCTAGTAGAGTAGAAATATTATCAGACAAAACTGTCACATTAGCAATGACCTACATGTCCAGTACTCTAGCAGTTGTTTACAAACATTGATATAAAAATAGCTGACCTAATAAGTATGAGCAGTATTTTGACTAACCAGCTAGACTGCATGCAGAACTCAGCTATCACATTATGATATATGTATCATGCACAGGATAAATTATCTCCAAGGCGATGATTTAGCCTGAGCTCACAGATCAGTGAACTATTATGTTATCAATCATGGCACAATAACACATTGCCTCATCAAATAGATGTATACATACAACATCAAGCACCAGTTAAGATGAAACTTGAAACAGATAACGTTACACATTTCAAATGAAATACACAATAGTTATGACCGGAAACACTTTTCAAACTAACAGTAATGGTGGCCGCATATAGGGAATATTTGGTTAACTCTTGCCTGACATAAGGCTGGTTGAGAGACAGGTAAATTCTCTTAGCTAGTTGGCCCAGTTCACACATAATAACCACTGGCATATACACATTTTCAAAGGACCAAAGGTATATACCTTGCGTTATCATAAAAGAACTGATGTGTTAGTCACAAAATCACCATGGTTGATATAACTACACTGGGATTTAAATCACCGTAAGAGTTAATACGGATATTTTACCGTATAGCCCATAATACAAACCATGTGTAACCACGGAAAAATCAAAAGCACAATCACTATGTGGGTATTGGGACGTATTACATGGTTACCCAGCTGAACATGCGATGAGTCTCTAGAAGGATTGACATAAGATGGATAAAAACAAGGACATCCTTAGCTTGTATGAAATAGAAACTGGAGAGCCACATTTGATCTCATGTATAAATCAAATCCTATCCAGTTATCATTATATGGTTTTCTTAAATATGTGGAATAAACTTGACTATTCTCACACTCATATTTAGCTTTTCAGTAGGCTAGCAATAGGCATATTGGAAAGTTGTCGTTATATAGCTAAATTATCCGATGTTGTACCAAATTGATTGACAACGTTTGCACATGTATTTGTTTTCATCAAGATTGTCAACTTAGCATCTAATCAAGGTAGGAAGTTTAGCCATGGGTTTATGTATTTAACACAAAAATGAGAACTGGCCAATATTTTTGTGTACATGGAATTTCACTATTGAATGGGATTTAACATACATAATGTGATAATAACAGTCCAGGTTTTAAGGTTCTATATATATGTTCTAAGCTTATAGCTAATTTACTACTCCTGAATTGTCCCAAAGCATATTATGCCAATCACTAGCATCTTGTCATATTAACTTTTCTTTACAAATTCTTAATTAAAACAATATTTGTGTCACATTTACCATTCTCGTTAAGAAAAGACAGAACATAACAAGTGCAAGTATGTCCTTATTGCTCCCCAATTTTTCATTCAAGTCCAGAAGAGTAGCAGTTTCCAGCCAAGAAGAGGAGCCACAGGAAAGTGGAGCCCGGCTGCAGAAGAGGAAAAGTTCAAGTCCAGAAGAGTAGCAGTTTTCAGCCAAGAAGAGGAGCCACAGGAGAGTGGAGCCCGGCTACAGAAGAGGACAAGTTCCAGGTGTGAGGAGCAGCTGGACCGAAGAAAGAAGCAAGAAGTCCTGCACAAGTGCCAGGTCCAAGTAAGACTTAACGACAAGATTGCTAGCAGTGTGAAGAGTCCTGCACAAGTACCCGGTCTAAATAAGACCCAACGACAAAGATTGCTAGCAGTTGAAGTACTCAGAACAAGTCAGTGAGCTGGTAGGAGTTTATTCAGCAACTGAACTGGTAGGGCATCGGCCCTGCCTATAAGCTTTGTCTAGACTTTACGGTAGCGTTACTTTAGGCGAGCATGTACGTAGCCTTCCAGCGTGGAGCGCTGGGGCCCTGTACTCCGGCCGCATTCTTCCCCAATAAGGGAAAAAAAGGCTGGTCTTTTTCACTATTAATTGGTTTGAGTCAGGGTGAGCCAATAAGAGGAGAAGCGAAGCCAGTTCTACATGATACATTATAAGCATATTGGTACAACACACATTAGAACTATTCATTAGGGTATATAATAAGGGTATACATGATTACAGATTCGGAGATAATACATAGTAAGCATATAGTGTATAACGTGCAATATGACTAATCGGTAACTATATATAATGAAGGTATGCATGATTATAAATACGAAATATAGGTTACATAAAAAAAACTTTACTCTAATCGTATTTTTAGAACTAACATCTATAAT
>JAGTTF010005583.1:0-11948 GCA_019095985.1 Streblospio benedicti
CCTATTAAAGAACATATTGATTTGCTATTAAGCAGTGACCTCCTGTTTGACACCTAGATCTAGATAAAAATATCGAACGTCAACAACATCGCATGATTTCTACAGTTGATTCAAGAGAAATATGATGACCTACGCACTTATTTATGTCACATTTAACAGAAGATAAGAATACATTGAGGAAACCATTCAAACTATCAATGAGATATTTAGTGATAATTAGTAAAACCTACTTTTGTGCTTGAATCGCGGGAAAAAATCATGTTTATGTCGCACAAATAGGGACTAATCTGTGAGTTATATTCACGTAATTTGTCTTTTGTGGAAGTGGCGTGGCACCATGAAATAATAAGGATAATCAGGCTCCAAAATAAAAAAGATTTCCGGTCAATTTCAATTCATGCTCAAGTATATAGGGCAGGCACTTAACTGCGTGCCCGTTCTGGTTATGTTGCAGTGTAGTCATATTTATGATACAATGTTGAAAGTTGTACAATGTAACTTCAATCAAATTCACCCAATGCAGACGGCATTTTGCATAAAGCACCGCCTGCAAAACGCACAACATTTCTGAGCCTCAATACAGTCAATACAGTGCAGCTCTTTTTGGAAATTTATTTGCTCCTGGGACAGTTATTCTTATACCATAGACAAAATTTTCTGTTCTGGCGTTTTGAAAAATTGGGAAACTATATATATTCAACATTTTAATTTATCAATAGTGTAAAAGTAATTTTTTACATCCAAAACATAAATTCACCAAAATTTAAAAAATAATTTTTTACATATTAAAGAAAAAATCTATCTCCAAAAATGCATTCAAATCTTGCTGCTATTTTGGAAGTGAACCTTGACCTGTGACGTACTTAAAGGATGTAGTACGTTGCTGCAGCCATCTTTGCAGAAGTAAATACTAAGTAAACATTGCGCAAAAGGTAAGACAAGGATAAATTTGCCTGACTTATAACCTTCCAGCGATGTTATCAGCATCTAAAGATATTGCTACATATTGTTGAACAATGACTGTAGATAATGGACTAGTTTAATTTAGATTACCGAGTATACTACATGCTGCACATGTAATATAAGATTTGTGTCTGGTTTCTGTTTGTTTTGTCTTGACAATCGCATGTCAAATGTGAAATGACTTCAATAAAATATGTAACTTATTCAAGACAATAATAATTTAGTGAGACTGACAGAGTATGAAATCATATACTTGAGTGTATCTTTAGTGTTATAATTCATTTTTCAATATCTTTCTCATGTATTTCATAATCATAACTATGAGCATATATCATTTTGTCGCATAATAGACATCTACCTTAATTATAACGCTAACCCCATATCATATCCTATTTGTTTCATAATCTATATAAGTATATATCATTGGGATTAGAACATGTAAGGCTAACCATGTTATGCTCGTCAAGGGGGTCCCAAGAACATGTGGCACTCACGGGCGACACCACTCACGTGACAAGCACGGCGCCTCGCTAGCACAAAACTAGCCGCCGCCAGACGACAAAAACACTTACACACTTAGACACACTCGGCCCAGGCTGCTAGCCTGGGCCAGTCACCCAGTAGAAGACTCTCCGCATTGTACCTCAATACAATTGTGCTCGGACTAATATCATTGCATGGAATAAAAGCCTTAAAAACATACATAAGTGTCTTTGAATGTGAGACTATATAAGTTCCCTGGAGCCGAGACTAGATCCCCTCAATAAACTCTAGTCTTGGACATGGTCGGAGAACCGGGGCAGTTTTGATTCCCGTACGATTGAGAGTCTCTCATTTTCGATTTCGACCGGTCTACGTGGACAGTTCTCTCTCAAACGACGTGAACACTCCCTGGGCGACGGAAAAGCTGAGGCGGCCACTCCCTACACGAGCGCCCAATCCAGCCGACGTGAGGCAGCCAGCCGGACGACGTGGACGATCTCCGAGCGACGAGAGCTGAGGCGGCCAAATCCTCCGTGACGTGAACCAGGCGAGACAATTCCTTCTATAAATGTAAGTTTTGTGTTTTCTTTTCCTTATTATGTGTACCTTAAGAGCTCCCAATGTCTACATATCCCCCATAAGGCACGGATTCTGGCCTTAGAATTGACATTTGCGAACTTCGCGTGAGTATCGCTTATATGATGCATTGAAATACCGTATTTCCCCACATGTAAGCGACATTGCCGTTGAGTGCACAACAAGGCGTAAATTTATAATGGACGGTGTTGTCATAGAAAGGGAGATGTAAAATGATTTTAGACAAGGAAAGAGAGGATATAAATGTTAGAATATTTACATAGTCACGCTGATTATTAACGCTGATTCCTAATCTCATTGTTACAATAATATACAGGGCACTGATCTAAAAGGTATGTTGCCAGGTCTTGTGCAATTACAGTTTTCTTGTAAGGTTACAATTACAGTAGATAACATTGGGAGCTCTGATGGTTTGATAATTATTTAAAATCTGCTGTGCCGGTGTTCTAAGGTTGATGTGGGCTCGTTCCATTTTGAAGGAGGATTATGATAGCAACACATATGCAATGAAGGGGGTCACCTTGATTGGAACACCGGTACAACTATACTTTGGGGGTGGGGCAATAACACTATAACATAGCATAATTATGTTTGTAATGTACATTTCTTAAGTATCACATTGCATATTCTGTTTTATATTTTAAATAAGTTTTCTTTCAGCTGCATGCGAATGGAACTATGGACTCTGAGGCAGAATGATTTGCATATGCCCCCTGCTAATATTGTAAGGACATGGAGAACGCACATTTCAAAATAAAATTCATTTTTACCTTCAATGATTTTGCTACTGCCGGCACAAGGTTAAAAACCTGAGATTACCCTTGTAAGTTATGAAACGTTGTGAGGAGGGTGTTCAATAATTTTTTCATACATAGGAGCCGCCTGGCCAATCAGCAAACCGTTTAAGCACATGAGCCTGGCCAAACTGGGTTTTATGAACAAATTGAAATAAATTGAGATACAAGCAGGGGGGGGAGCCAAATTAATAGTTGTAAGGAGTCCATGGTTCTATGATAATAATATTAACATAATAATGTTGCTTATCTTAGGTGTAGAATTGATAATGTGTATTATTGAGAATTTTTAGTTGAGTGAAACATGAGCTGTAGTGCTATATTAAGCACAGCTGATAAACATGTTCACGCCATTAGAGTAATGTTTTGAGTTTTGAATGTCAGAGTTTTTGATTAGCGCTCCCATCGGGTAGGGTTACAGGACAGGCAATCTTAATGGCATATCCAGGCCCCTCGATAATAGGGGATTTGGACAGTGTGTAACATATATCAAGAAATCATTGCCCAAAACACACTTGTGTTAGGTCCGTCTACGCCTTAACCTGTCAACAACCGTGGTGATAATGAGTTTGCAGCCCCTCAACTTACAAATAATGGCTTATGCAAAACTATAGTGTATATATATATAGGCTTTCTGGGTGTTAATGTACATAACAATCCCAGGCTTAGTCGGGAAAATCACTTAGTAAAACCGGACACGAGTTGACAAATGGGTTGTTGTTGTTGACAATATGTGTCCAGGGTTGGAGTTTGATGAATAATGGTTTGTGGAGTTATGAGTTGTTGTTCAGATTTTGAATATAAATAGTCAGATGTTCACGTGGCCCTGATAATTTTATTTAGCAAGGTCATTATTAGTGATGTGTTATGAATCGTATCCTGCAGGTGGTGGTTGTGTTGTTGCGGTTGCGATTCTTGACCATAGGGGGAAATGGAATCGCATTGTAGCAACACAGCTATCACTTGTAACACTTGTATAGGGAAATGGAACACGGGTGATACTTACGCTGGTCAGACGGGAATATATGTATATAGTGAAGTACAACGGGTCGGTCCATAGAAGCAGCACAGTGCTGGGGCCGATAGCATAGTATACGGGTTGCAACATGAGCAATACAAGGGGAGCATAGTTATCGGGGTGTTTAGTGAACAAGTATAGCACACAAATTGGCAGACAATTTGTATTTGGTACGCAAGCAGCAAGCGGGACAGATATTGAGCGTATGAGCTGCATTTCTTTAGCGCACGAGCGCATTTTTATTTATTAATCAAGCAACCAGCTTAGTGAGGTGCCGCATTCACTGCAGTGTCGATTGACCAGGCGTGTGTCGCCTGCCGGTAAGGGTGTGTGTCGCCCACCGTTGCCCGCGGCTTAGTCGGTAGCAGAGCATGTGTTGCTTTATTGGTGTCCGATCGTAAGTCGACGGACAGGGCGTGGTTCACCCCACCTATATCAAGCTACTATTTATTTATTGGGGTACTTGAGCAAAGCGAGCGGTTAGCAGCACACGCGAGTTGGAGCAAGTAGCAGTATTTATTTTTTGGGGTACTCACTGAGCAAAGCAAGCAGTTAGCAGCACACGTTGGAGCAAGCTATTTATTTATCGAGGAACTCACTGAGCAAGCAAGCAGTTAGCAGCACACGTTGGAGCAAGCAAGCAATTTATTTATTGGGGTACTCACTGGAGCAAAGCAAGCGGTTAGCAGCACACGTTGGAGCAAGTAAGCAGTATTTATTTATTTATTGAGGAACTCACTGAGCAAAGCAAGCGGTTAGCAGCACACGTTGGAGCAAGCAAGCAGTATTTATTTAAGAACAGCAATTTTAGCAGCACACGCTTGGAGCAAGCAAGCAGTATTTATTTATCGAGGAACTCACTGAGCAAGCAAGCAGTTAGCAGCACACAGCAAAGTTTAGGTATTTATTTATTGGGGTACTCACTGGAGCAAAGCAAAGAGTTAGCACAAGTAAGCAACTTTTATTTATTTATTGAGGAACTCACTGGAGCAAAGCAAGCGGTTAGCAGCACACGTTGGAGCAAGTAAGCAGTATTTATTTATCGAGGAACTCACTGAGCATAGCAAGCAGTTAGCAGCACACGATGGAGCAAGTAAGCAGTATTTATTTATTGGGGTACTCACTGGAGCAAAGCAAGCGGTTAGCAGCACACGTTGGAGCAAGTAAGCAACTATTTATTTATTGGCAGTTAGGAACACACATGGACATGCAGTAGCGGGCAATTTAGATTATTAGGCACACAGGCAGCGGGATTCATGCAGCAAGTGACTTAGGAGGCGATTAGGTTTTCGACTGCATGAATACACGGGTTATATTATACGCATTACGTAAGCTTAGGGTACGCCACCATATGATTATAGTGTTATATTGACGATCTATTACTGTTTATTATCTTATGGTGATGATTATTTATTGGCTTTATATTGTGAGCACGGTGGACGACTTGGTTACCGGGCCTAGTGGCAAGGGAGTAAAATTGCAACTACAAGTCTGAGCTAACGATGTAGCATTTTTATGGTCCAGATATTAAATTGTTAGCGCTCCGATGCTGTAGGCAATTCTGATTCATTAATATGATGTACGTTTGAACGGGCAAGCGGTTAATTTTTTTATGAAACAAGTTTTACACGGAGCAATTGTTTATATATACATGAAGTAGTTATTGAAACAGTTGGTCGCATCCCATGCTCACATGCTCAAGTTTGACGTCACACCGAAGTATGTCGTGAGAGATAATCTTAAAGGGCGTGGAGAGAGAGCGTTTATAGGCGTCTATATTTCTAGCCAGAATTAACTTAAAAGAACACGAGCATCGGTATGACTATATGATGTGCTCATCTTGTTAAAAGGCAATGTGAATCCTCTCATTTGTATATATATGTGATTACTCTAAGTGGGTTTTGTTGACTTGTTACTTAACAGGCAAGTTGGCGTGTACTGTGTTCGAATTTGTGATAATATGCTATATCCTTGTATCTTCACCCGTTCATGATACGTTCATGATTCCTGAAAGGCCTCCTCTTATGCGATGGATACCTTTTAGCTTATATGGCAAGCGTTGGTCAATATCACCTGTTTCTCTAAAATATGATTTATTGTTGTCCTCTGTGTCTTGCACTCAAAAGCAAGTGTTTAGAGTCATTACACGATATGCACTTTGTATAGTTTGGAGCAGCTTGTCACTATTTTAGTAAAATGGTTCTCGGCAAACGTGTCTTTGTTAAAGGCGTGGAGGTGCGAGCATCAATTGTACTGGAGGTGTCCATATGGTTGCGTTAGGTACAATACAACTTGTAGATGCATGTATAATAACCATAGCATTGCCATAGTTAACATTAAGAGTGCAACATCGCATTACGCTCCCGATATTATGGGTTAGGTTTGAGTTTTATATTGCCAGCGTTTCATATGTTTCTCCTTAGCGACTTCCTCTTCTGACCTCAATCATGAGATGAGCACGGTGTAGAATGAGTACAGTATGGTTCTCTCAACCTGTTCCGACTGTGAACGTTAGTAGGATATATGTATTGATTAAAGACTTATTCTGGTGATACTTTATATTGATTGCTTCCCTGTTCTTTCTAAATTCTTCCATTGGAGATTCGTCCTGATGCACTAAAGCTTCCTAGAGATGCTATTCAATGAGGAATAATTAACCTTACAGTAGGATTTGTGATGCACCATACATTCTGGTTGCACTGTATGTGCGCCCGTTTAGGCAATGCTGTACCATTGGAGATCACAGTGTTTGTAATTATACGCCCGGGCAGTGCACCGCCAGCGATAATATAGTATATATTTTGTATTTTCCATTGCACAAGCAAATGCCATCTACACTACACATTCACAACCAGCATTTACAAACTGTGTGAAATTGCCACATGGGGTGGAATTTGTTTATTATAGGCTTATTATGTTTTATTGTATGGTCGTGGTTAGTTGACACCTATACAATGTGGGAGTAATAATGTAGTCCGTCATAGTTCTGGATTTTATTTTATTGTTGTTACTGGAAGAAGACTAGCCTCACTTTACAATGGGTACAACAAGAAACGGACGTAGTCTTCGCTTTTGAAACGCCTTATTGTGATTACACCACCTGCCCAATTTTCCGGCCTTACGGTGTAACACATGTGTTTGTAACATATGAAGAACTGAACATATTAATACTAAATGCGTATATTGGCCAAAAAGACCCAGTTGTGCTGGAAATTCGGAATGAAACTTGTGGAATTAAGAACCTGGCAATGTCTTACAGAGTGAATCTCGTTTTTGCTTAAAGGGTAATGTGAATCCTTTCATTTGTATGTCTGTATAATTACTTCTAAGTGGGTTTTGTTGACTTGTTATTTAACAGACAAATTAGCGTGTATTGTGTTCGAATTTGTGATAATGTGCTATATCCTTATGTCCTCATCCGTTCATGATCTGTTCATGATTCCTGAAAGGCTTTGTCTGAGTTAACACCGTTGTAACATATCTGACCTCATTGGTAAGTGATTCCAATTGAGAGTAATGTACATACTGTGGCATCATTAATTTTATCTATGGACACCCCCCCTTTACGTGCTCAACACATTTATTTTCAGTCTCTGCAGAATTTGATTTTTTTAGATAAGACCCACTCTGTCTATATTTGATGACTCCATTTTCATTTTCCTTCAACCTCTCAACCAGTTTGACTTATTATAATTTAGATTTGATTTATTTTTCAAATTTATTTCTCTGCTGATTATTCATGGTTAGGACCCCTATAATGATATTCAGGTGGGTGGCACTCTGCCACCCTTGAGCATTTTTCAAAAAAATGGAAAATCCAAAATGGCCGCCATCTCGCTATACTATATTCATAAAAGTGGCATATCTCCTTTAATAATCAACATAGAAACCTGATTTTGGTGTCAAATAATATGTAACTGTCATCAAGCAATCCATTTTCAGCACCTAAGAAGAGGTAACTACTCAGTAAATTACCTAAAATCCAATATGGCCGCCATTTTGCTATACTATATTCATAAAAGTGGCATGTCTCCTTTAATAATCAACATAGAAACCTGATTTTGGTGTCAAATAATATGTAACTGTCATCAAGCAATCCATTTTCAGCACCTAAGAAGAGGTAACTACTCAGTAAATTACCTAAAATCCAATATGGCCGCCATTTTGCTATACTATATTCATAAAAGTGGCATATCTCCTTTAATATTCAACTTAGAAACCTGATTTTGGTGTCAAATAATGTAACTCTTACTATATTTCCGATTGCATTATGTTAATATTTATATTTTGTTGTTTTTGCAAAATCAATTTGAATATTAAAAGTATGATTTTAAAAAAGGCTATTATTACACATTTCATACTTTTTAGCAACAAGCTATGTGCGATGTCACATGAATACTAATCTCCAGGTATATATGTTTGTCATAACAAATGAATGACCATAATAATTGTCTAGGTAGATTATTCTTCTTTTTAAATGCACTTTGAACTATGCCAGATACGCACTACTAAGTCTCCGTACCATGGAAGCACTTCCACCTAAAGTACTTGAGTTCTTTATGAAAGGTGAACATGTGCTCAGGCATACTCCAGGCTTATGGAATGGAATATGGAGTGACATGTTTATTGAATCTTCTTTCATGAGGTATGGTCATGGAAAAAGAGGAATCGTAGGCATTACATTAAAACCTGAGACGATGAAAATATGGGCCCTTTCTCTACATGTCTGCAGCTCTATTGAGTCAAGCCTTTCGGAAATGTTGAAGAGAATAGCCTTGAACCACCGATGAAGCATAAAGAAGAAGCATCTGGCCGTATTCAGCTTGATGCTAAGGATAGAAGCGCAATTCAAAGTGCATTAGAGATGCATATTGATCCGCTTGATCCAGTTCAACATGATGGAAATATCATCAATATTATAAGTGGCAGAGTAGGTCCACCATCTCTTAACGTCCACAATGCTGTGGCCATTGGAACTGCACAAATGCAAGAATTTGAAAATGCTTGGCCAGAAGGGTTTTATAATGTCATCAGTCAAAGAATGATAACCATGGCTGCAACAAAAAAGAATATTCCCTGTACAGAAGGAAAAATATTTGACACATCACTTATCTATTCTCGTGTAATTGGCCGTCAAGCAAGCTCAAGAGACATAGATTTAAAGGATGTGTTTGCTCATGAATTGGCACCTGTGCCAACATCTATGTTTTTTTTTGATAATGGAGAAATGAGAATATGTAAGGGTAAATCTACTTTGAAGAATCTATTGAAAGATGAGGTTGAAGCGTCGTCGCGAAAATCGAGTAATTACAATATTGCTATAATTGATGGCTCAGCATTGCTCTGGGTAGATCATTGGCCAACCTGTGGAACAGTTCGTGTATTCATTCAAAATTTCAAGAAGTTGCTGCAAAAACAGTTTCCAGGTCAGGACAAATATCTTGTCTTTGACAGGTATTATGATTTCAGCATTAAAGCTGTGGCTAGATCAGGAAGATCTAAGGATGCCAGTAGAGTACATAAATTAAGTATGAATACACAATTGCCACCACAAAAAGTTGTTTTGGGGGTTGTTGCAAATAAGATCCAACTTATAAACCTTCTGTGCACAGATTTATGCAGTGATCCTGAATTTTATGAAAACTTGAAAAGGAAAAAAATAGTAATCACAGGAACATCTCAAACTCCAATTGAAATCAATAATGGTGTCGTTTTAGAACGACATGATATGGATACAACACATGAAGAAGCAGATATCATAATGATTCAACAGCAACTCCTACTGGTGGAAACAGATTGCCAGGTGCAAGGTATAACTGTAATTTCCGAAGACACAGATGTATTGATTTTGTTGCTACATTATTACAATACTGAGAGCATCACAATTCCGACGATCATGGAGTCCCCGATAAAAGGAAGAGCTGTAATAAACATAAATAAGACACTTATAAAACACTCAGCAATAATACCAAATGTGTTGGCAGCTCATGGCTTAACCGGTTGTGACACAGTAGCATCATGCTGTGGAATTGGCAAAGGGACTGTTGTAAAAACATTATGTTCTGGAATGGCATTATCGCTCTTAGGTGATATAGACGCATCCATGACAGAAATAATTCAGCAGTCGATAGAAGTTCATGCTAAAGTGCTATGGAATGAATCAGGCTGAAACCATGTCAAATGCTCGTATGCTGCTATGGTCTTCAAAGCTTAGCAAAGGCAAGACAGTGACACCGGATCTTTGCACTTTGCCACCTACCGATGAAGCTTTCGAAGAAAATGTAAAAAGAGCACATTTCCAAATATCCATTTGGAAGTCTGCAAAAAATTCTAACCCACCAAATCTAGACGTGGAAAAATATGGGTGGACAAAAGACTTTGCAAACAAGTCATTGGACCCTGTCACTGTGGCTGCAAATGTGCATTTAGCACCAGATTATGTTTTGAAGTTGATTAATTGCAACTGTAAAAGTGCTGATAAACTTTGCCAAAGTAGACGTTGCAGCTGCAAATCAGCCAACTTACCTTGCACATTATTCTGTAGTTGGAGAACTCTTGATTGTCACAATACAGTATAAATAGTACTTTGTATGTTATAAATAATGTGTGATACATTTTGCATATCTTATAACATGTGAACATTAAAACTGTCTTCAAAATTCCTTTGGTATTATTTTCCATTTTGTATAATCAATTACAATACTTTAAACAATGAGATTCCATAAATCTATATACAAAGGGAAATGGCGGCCATATTGGATTTTAGATATCTTACTGAGTAGGTACATATTCTAAAATGCTAATAATGAATTTTTTCTGATGTCAAAAACATATAAGTCAACACCAAAATCAAGTTTCTATGTTGATTATTAAAGGAGATATGCCACTTTTATGAATATCGTATAGCAAAATGGCGGCCATATTGGATTTTAGGTAACTTACTGATTAGTTACCTCTTCTTAGGTGCTGAAAATGGATTGCTTGATGACAGTTACATATTATTTGACACCAAAATCAGGTTTCTATGTTGATTATTAAAGGAGATATGCCACTTTTATGAAGATAGTATAGCGAGATGGCGGCCATTTTGGATTTTCCATTTTTTTGAAAACATCATTATGCTGGAGTAGCTGACCGGCCATGTCGGATTGAACATTACCTACATCATCAATATGGAAAATTTGTATAAGCCATTCCTGCATATGCATGTGTTAGTCTGGCTATACACTCTTTTGATCATCAATCCATACTTGTCACCGACTTACTCTATATAGGGTATTTAATACAGCTTACAAACATTGCCATATGGATTTTGAAGTCGCCACAGGGATACATTGATATCTCTTCTGAACTGCACATGCAACACCGGCTTTAGAGAATATTGATCGTATTTAAGGACGTAAATTGAGTGTCCTGAGACTTCCCTTACTTGTAACCCATATGATGACTCGATATGTGTTGCATGGGTTGTTACAATTACACCACAATATTCAAGCATCCCCCACGAGAATAGCCCATAACTGATATCAACACGAATTCTCGGGAGACACACATAAATTTTGTTTGCACAGAGCAGATTTTCGCTTAGCCTGGAAATTACTTGCATGCGGAACCCTACAGTCAAGAATGTATGCAAATCGCGTGGTCACATGACTCGTTTGTTTTGACGGGCAATGAAATATGCCTAGAGAGTAGGAGCTGTCACTTGATGAAACTGTGCTATTGATATTAAGAAGGTTAGAGCCAAATGCCCATGCATTGGCTATGTTATGAGTAAATTTTAAGTTTTATAATAATTATGCACAATTTCAAGTTACTGGTTCACCATTTCAATTACCAATATGTGTTTTGGGTTGAGATTTATTTAATTGCAAGAATGGCATCAAACTGCTTATGGTAATAAGAATAAGTTTATTTTTTAACATACTGCATTATAAGCAAGATAGGGTATTAGGTCCTGAATTGTACAAATCAAATTACATTTTCGTTACCGCACAATACAATACGATCCGACTAAATGGTTTACAGATCTGACCTTTTTGTTCATAGCTTCTATGCAACTATAGAACGACTTGTGTTTGTTACCTTATTTG
>JAGTTF010005583.1:12048-35552 GCA_019095985.1 Streblospio benedicti
TTGCTTATCTTAGAATCTCTCTTCAAATTAGCTTACCACCTATGTGCCTATATATCTTTTTTATTGTAGACAATTAGCGTGATTCTTCGTGTTAGATAATAAAATTAGTACGTTGATAGTTAGAATAAAAATCTCATGAATTTAATGTTATTGGGTATTACAACCCAGGTTTTTTGATATTATATATGTCTCGTGTGCCGTATCTATAATCAAGCTTTTACGTTAATTAATTGTCACTAGTCATATTACATGTAAACTGTGTGCCTAGAGTGATTCTATATCATGTATTACATAATATGTAGTTTAATGTGTTTTGTTTCATATCATGTATATGTACCATGAAGGGCTGTCAATGATTCTCCCACCTATTGCCACATAGTTAATAATTAAGAAAAAAGATTTTTTTAAGGGGGGTAAAGATCGGGCTTGTACACAGCCTTCCAGCACTCACCACTGGAAGGGGCTACCGCGCCACCTATAGCCTGAGCCTCATTGTATTGCTCATATTCGAAATTGAAGATCATACGATTGAGAGCCACTGCTTTATTATTACCTGTTAGTTTCTTCCTGCATTAGTTTCAATATGAACCGCCTAAATACAGAAACGCTTATTCGCATAGATTCTTCTCACGTAATTCTCGTGTATACCGCCTAAATACAGAAACGTCTATTAGCATAGATTACATCAGGGCGGTTTCACTGTTACAAAAGCTGTGTTTGCGTTATGGTTTATCACGGCTAGTACGAGCACATATTTTTAGACTTTTCTACATGTGGATCCATTTGCATTTACATTTTTTTTGCATACGACATGTGGGATTTTTAGACTGCTCGTTAGCCTGTGCTCACTCCGGCATGTGTTCCGCCAGCTCAAATCATCCGCAGGTTTATAACCCACACCTATGCACCTTTTATGCACAGACTCTCACGCCACGCCGACGAAGCTTTATCAAGCACCAGCAGGGCATGTTCTTTTGGTTGTTTCTACTCCGGCTCCCATGGCTACCATTGGGACTCACATTACGCTACGAAGCCCGCGAGAGTGCGGGACTTGTATTCACGAACCAGGAACGCTCACTACGTCACGTTGTGGGCTATGAAAAAGCAAATTTTGCCGTGAAAATCCCTCCCTTCAACACACTCAGTCGGGTGGTAAAGCTATTACCACGAACACATATGTGCCACACGTTTGGATTCATGGAGCGAGAGTGTGTGCACGTTACAGACTCTCTTCACTCAGAGAACATTCATCTAAAAAATTTGGTTTCCACCTATAATCGTGAGTATGAGAAGCTTTACCATGATCTTAGCATGATGAACCTCAGAACAATGGACAAACGAAGAGCTCTGCTGGACATTTCCTATTTACTAAGCAATTTATTCGGCGTGGCAAGTTCAGCGGACATACATAGGATGGAACGTTACATCAAAGCTGCTCTCATTAATACCAAGAAGAACACTGATAATATCAAATCCACATTCGCATTCCTCACTCATATGCGTAATTCTACCTACTCCAATTTCGCTACCTTGCGCGCACATGCGAACGCCACGGATGCAGTCTTGAAGTTGACTATAGACAGATTGGATAATATCACATCTGATATGTCCAACATTCATGACCATATGGACAACATTGCTGATAACTTACTTATTCTCAGAAGTCATGCGCAGGTTTCGAATTCTGTATTGCGTTTTATACAGCAAACATCACTTCTCGCTGACGCTTTGGCCGATCTGCGAGCCTTTCATGCGCAGATTCGTCTTTTGCATATGGGACGTCTGCCTTCTGATCTTATAACTCCCACGTTATTACAAGGAGTCACACAGAAGATAGACGCTAAAGTACTGGCGCGGAATTTGATGGCATTGCCCGTAAAACCTAACAAAAGCTATTATTATAGCACATCCCACTCGATTGCATACAAACTGAACGATGCTTTATTCATTTCTGTGAAGATACCCCTGTTAAGGACAAGCTATGCATACGATGTTTACAGGCTGACGGCTTATCCCGTCCCAATGCATACAGCCTCAGGCAATGACGAAAAGACCAGTACAATGTTACAGCTCGCGGATGATTATGTGGTGTTTTCACGTGACAGGGATGCTTACGGATTCCTTTCATCTCACGAATTCCAATTGTGTACACAGGACGATTTTGTATGCGAACACCCCATTGTCGTTTTCAATCAACGATCAGATAGTTGCATATACAACCTCTTCGTCAACAGACGAATCTCAAAAACCTGTGTTTTTCATGAAATCAAATCAGCATTGGCGCCAGACATTATTAAGCTCGACACCGACGCCTATTTATTGCTAAACATCCCATCACCTGTGCGCGTTCGTTGCATCAATACAGAGGATAAGTTTCAAACCATAAATTCACATGCAATTTTACGATTGCCCTGTGGTTGTTCATTACACACCGATTTGTTTTCTACGTACCCGTACCAGGAATCGTGCCCATCTAAACACGAAGATGTAGGTGTGTCATACCCTTTGAACGTTGTACAACTTCAAAATATTGTTCAATTTCAGGATGCCGTGCAACCAGCTATCACTAATGTCACTAATGCAAGAAGTATTGTTAAAAGCCCACCAAAATTAGCTGATATCATTGATCCAGAATGGACGTCGCCAAAATTAACATTTCCCCGGAGGCACCCAAATTGCTGCCTTCACCGGACCAGTCAGATGAAGAAATCATGGATGAGCTACCGAATTTCACACCTGAATTCCGTAGTGATATGTCAGACGTGGTAGTTTCAATTACATTAGGTATATGGAATCTAGCCCTCACCTGTGCTGTCGGGTTTCTGTTTTATAGGTTCCAATATGCTGCCGTCATGGGCCTGGCCGCAGCGTCTCCCGTAGCCGCGGACGCGTATGCCATCACGCCTCATCCTCCACCTCGCAAGACTGGACCGCCGTTCAACCCCCAGTTATCTCAGATAACGTTCAGACTGACGTGCCTGGCTGTCATCATTAGTGTTTTAATTTTAATCAAAATGGTCAAATCGCTCCGACAAGCATACATTACTAGGTCGCGCGTTGGAATCGGACATGAAGCTACTTTGATGGTCAAAATTTTCACCCCACACCACGTCTGCGTGATGCCAGTGTGTCAAATACCATTGGATAGGCAATTACGTTATTCGGCAACCCCCACCATGGTGGACTATCGCCTATCTCAAGGATTTTTGTACCCAAACATCTCCATTGATTGGTCAGGAATGCTTACGTTTTCGTTCAAAACGGTCAATCAGTCAATCGATTTGCCCGCGAATATCGCGATTTCTTACAAATCACACAAAGTTCTGCGTGCAATTAAGGAGAGCAGCGACCCAATTTTTTTTACGATGTTGTACCAACCACAAGGGAGTAAACATTCTTTCCCAATCAATGACGATATTCCGTCATAGATCACCAATGAAACAGAAATTACAGTTATGAACATTTATTACGAAACTATCACTTGCCTTTTACATTTTTGACTATCCTCGCGATCCAATGAGATGAAATATTAACATAAACAATCATTTTTGCCGGCATTCAAAATGACTACAATAATAATGAACACAACCAACTACAGACCACTTATTGAATATCCTATAAAATTAATCACATGGATGTTTATCCACACATATAAACCTCTCAGCGTTCGTGTATTCCTTTTTCTTGAATCACTTATCACGATGTAATCCTTTCGAGTCACTGTTATTGAGTTATTGACGGCACAACTCACATTTGCAATTGCATATGGTCACGCCAAGTTGGTGTCGCCTCTTCATGTGACCAATGACATCTTCCACTCTGCAGGCTCTGCGCCTAGCGATGTGGTCGATGCCCGCTAGCCCGAATTGGTGCAGATGTAATTCCCTCCTGGACACTCTTCCTGAAAATAAGAAGCAACATATTAAATACAGATTTTGTTGGAATTCATTAGCCTTCTTTTTGTGTCTCTGAATGAACGCTTTTATTCAATATGCAAACGGAACATGAATGACACACATGAATGAAATAGTTGAGTGCAACAAGTGTATGTTTCACAGTTACAGTCGTGTCCTGTAATCACACTTACGTTTGCTTGGCAGCGGATTTCGCCTGGCGTCGAACGGACCTCCGATCAAGCGAGCTGTTCTCCGCTTGGACGCCTGGCGGATGATCTCCTCACGGCTACCCACGCCGTGGTGGGCACGGCGTGCGTCCAGTCTGCAGTGATGGCGCTCGCGACGAGTCTTCGCGCGCCTCGCCTGCCCAATGAGATGTTGCTCGTCTGTTCACACCGCAGCTCAACCGGCGACAGGGGCTTGTCCGAGGCGTGCAATTCGATTGCTTCTGACGTGCCAACTGGTGACCTCTTTCTGTAATCGAAATATTGAAACCATGTTCACCATCCTAGTCTGATCGACTTATGTGATTTACAGTACGATTTATTACGACATTAACCAAATAGGAATTGTATCACTTGATTCTATGATACGTAGAAAAGTCAAATGACATTCAAGAGATGTTATCATTTTTTCAACTCACTCGGAAGTATCCTGCGCTGGTGGGGTGCTGCACTCCCCATCACTTTTTGGGGGAATGTTCTCTTTATTTTCATCAGAGTCCCATATGTATTGATCATTATCAACCAAAATTTGCACCGCCTCAATCATTGCCGCCTCGTCGGAGTCGGTGACAATGATCAAGTCCGCGGAACTTATGCTGTTTGTTCCGGGACTACTGCTCGAAGTGGCCTCTAGTCGCTCCCCACCGATGCTACAATCAAAAAGAAATGTTACAGTGATGGGACTCTATCGATCACTTCGTTTTAGTCATCTATATTGGTCACAGAATGGATCGACTCAGCTTCAATCTATTGGTATGCAAGGCAGAAAAATACGGATTTCGAATTTAGCATCTCACAGCATGTTTATACTGCATCTTGAAACCAGTGTGCGACTTACCTCACGTTTCGAAGCAGCCCCTCTTCCTGTGCTCTTCGAGTGATGAAGGCGCGCATTTCATCACTAAATGTTGCGGGCACTCCGTTTAAGTTGAATGTTTCGAAGGCAGCTTGACCACTAGCCATTTTCTTTGCTTCTCTCTGGTCGAATCCGAGTGAGAAAGTGACCATAGACCACGTCAGCTCCCACGGCTCCTTCACTCACGTGACCACGCCTGGACGCCACGTTACACGCTTCCGCCAATGGCATGAACCACCGTCCGAACTCCCATGAGGGCTGTTAAAATCCAGGCAAGCCTAGACGACCTCACCCTCGTTTGTAAGCGGAGCCACGAGACGTGCTTACCGACGGCCCCCGCAGTGATTAACGACGCCCGTCCACCTGTGCCGCCATCGACAGGGACCAGCTGATCGACGTGGATGTTCGTCTCGTCAGCGATTACGGAAATTTTAGATGTGAGGTGTATTATACCGGGTTGTGACTACATATTATTAGTATATATATATCAAAACTCGGATTGATTAGTGTGCATTCTACTGGTTATATGGCGAGGTTTTGTGAGCGTGTTGTTGGATTAAGTGTTAATGATCGTGACAGTTTAGGATAACATAATGATACAGTGACTTCAATTTATTTCTTTAATTTAACTTCTTTATTTTTCATTCTGTATCTAAATGGACATATACCACATTGAACTATATTTTATTGTGCATGGAAAAGACATTAATCGTATTTTTGTGTATTGTTTGCATATTAGCATATATGATTTTTTTTTTCTTTTATTTAACCATTTGTTAGTTATCTACGTATATATTCGAGACTACATAAATATATTTTCTCTCTACACTTACTTAAAATTTATGTTTGTAAACGAGTCACCCAAACTATTTTGTGCCAATCGTTCAATCTACCATGTAATGCCGCCCCCCTGCGGCCTGTTTATCTTAGCTGTGTCGTATTGACACGCTCCGTGCCTCTGGCTGTTTACAGTCAGTGCGCGTGGAAATCAGGTTTGTCAGATTAATCTTAATCAAGTAACCCATTGATTAACTATCAACACTAATGTTGGTTTGATGAGTTATAGTTGTTTGGGTGGTGCGTTTCATTTGAGTTTAAAATGTATTCGTATGATTTATATATACACATATTCTATTCATTTGGTTGTATCAGCTGAACCTCTTTTGTGTTTTTTTTTTTTTTTTTTGTTGTACCTTTGGTTATTGATACACTGACACGAATTTCTTTTATTACAAAAGAAATTGTTAAGAGAGCCATGGGGCCTAATTATATTTCACATATAGCTGCCATTGTCTGGATCAAAACCGTCCTTTTAAATTTTTCAGTCATTAGATTGAAAACAGTAAAAACTCAACCAACAAAAAAAAAAATCATTAGAATTAGGTACGGTATCTTAAATTATTCAAATGCATTTCAACTCAAGCGATCGGAGCATGCAATACTTTAAATTACATAATTTTGTACACTCAAACTTTCACACGCCTCAATCAGTGTGAGTTTTTAACCAATAGGCTCTGGACAATTGAATGCCCGGATACAGCATTTCTTAGTCTATCCAAGACTTCGTTGTTTTGATATAATATCTTTCTTGGTCCATCCAACTCTTCTGGTAAGGAACAGACTAGGACGCCTGGGTAAAGGGGGAAAATTATCTATGTCTGATTTTCTTTTATATAAAAAACATGCAAAGATGACATGTTTTTTTTTATAAAAACAGGGAAGTTTGTGTTTCATTTTCTCCAAATGTTTACAGTTCATGATCAATTTGCGAAAAACAGTGATACAGTGTATCCCTTTTAACTGGATCATAACCTAGAACAGTGTTCGAAAAATGCACCGGTCAAAGATAATGGATCCAGATCACTTTTGATTTGCTTGTTTTAAAAAGAGGAAGACCAATACCATGTACAAAGTTTTATTTAAAAAATATCAACAAATTTTGTAGACATTGTCATAACTTAACCAATCTAATTAACCACATTCAGTCATGCCATGTAGGGGGTGGGGGATCGTTAAACTACTCATATTTCCGCTCATATAATATTACGTTTGTGATGTTTAAACGAATCATACATGACTTCACTTCTTACTAAAAAACTAACCTAGTCTAGCAGCTTTGATTCATCATCATTAAGACACACTGCTGCTGTTAATACATAGAATTTCCAACAAAATTAAGATATTTTTTTTTTTTTTGTCGGCCGGGTCTTCATATTGTCATTTTGTGGAACATGCTATTCTCACAACGATGTGCAATTTTCCTACAATCTTGTGTATTTATTTGCACAGACCATGAGGTGTTGCTTACATTATTGTTACGGCATTGACAAATAGCAACAGGAAAACAAAATGGCGGCCATGAGGGGCAAAACAGATGTCAAAGCTTGTATTTTTTATATATTTGTGGATATACATTGCCGGTTTTCCCCAAATTTTTACTGGACCACCGCTTCGGTAGATTGTTTTTTTTGTAGCAGGTCTGACAGAATATTCACGGACATTGTCCGATGGTCCTGTAGGCTTTTCGAATGCTGCGAGACATAGTGTTGGGAATCAATTGGAATTTGACAACTGATCATCACTTAAAATCAGTTGGCCCAAGTGACCCATCATCCAGAGTTAATCGTTTCATACGATATTTATATGTAATGACCCATTTGAATATGATTTGATTATAATTAGTATAATAAACAAAATCAATGATTAGACAACACTTTTATGGCGGGTAGAAATGCTGAACTGGCGTCCTTTTAAAATGAGCATAGCCATTGGCCAATAGCATAATTGAGTCATCTACCTCAATTATGCAACGTCTAACCCCATATCATATCCATTTGTTTCATAATCTATATAAGTATATATCATGTCAATTAGACAATGACTAGAACGCCTTAGAATAAGGCTAACCATGTTATGCTCGTCAAGGGCGGTCCCAAGAACATGTGGCACTGTCGTCACTGGCGGGACTTGCCACTCCATGACAAGCCGTACGGGCGTGCGTGCTTGGCCGCCGCCATACACATTCTATACACACTTAGACACACTCGGCCCAGGCTGCTAGCCTGGGCCAGTCACCCAGTAGAACCATTCACCTCGATACAATTGTGCTCGGACTAATATCATTGCATGGAATAAAGTTTTAAAAACATACATAAGTGTCTTTGAATGTGAGACTACATAAGTTCCCCTGGAGCCGAGATTAGATCCCTTCAACAAAGGACTAGTCTTTGGACATGGTCGGAGAACCGGGGCAGTTTTGATCCCCGTACGATTGAGAGTCTTCTCATTTTTCGATTTCGACCGGTCTACGTGGAAAGTTCTCTCTCAAACGACGTGAACAATCCCTGGGCGACGAGAAAGCTGAGGCGGCCACTCCCTACACGGCGCCCAATCCAGCCGGCGTGAGGCAGCCAACCTGACGGCGTGGACGATCTCCGGCGGCGAGAGCTGAGGCCAAATCCTCCGTGACGTGAACCAGGCGAGGCGATTCTTTCTATAAATGTAAGTTTTGTGTTTTCTTTTCCTTATTATGTGCACCTTAAGAGCTCCCAATGTCTACATATCCCCCATAAGGCACGGATTTTGACCTTAGAATTGATATTTGCGAACTCGCGTGAATATCGCTTATATGATGCATTGAAATACCGTATTTCCCCACATGTAAGCGACATTGCCGTTGAGTGCACAACAAGGCGTAAATTTATAATGGACGGTGTTGTCATAGAAAGGGAGATGTAAAATGATTTTAGACAAGGAAAGAGAGGATATAAATGTTAGAATATTTACATAGTCACGCTGATTATTAACGCTGATTCCTAATCTCATTGTTACAATAATATACAGGGCACTGATCTAAAAGGTATGTTGCCAGGTCTTGTGCAATTACAGTTTTCTTGTAAGATTACAATTACAGTAGATAACATTGGGAGCTCTGATGGTTTGATAATGATTTAAAATCTGCTGTGCCGGTGTTCTAGTGTAATGTGGACTCGCTCTAAAGCCCGTCTGCAAAACGCGATTGATAAGATAACCCCAAGTAAATCCAACAGTAATGCTAATAAAATATTACAAGATTTACAAATACAACCTGTCGATAGTATTTCAACACAGGCGGCTGCCAATTCAAAATCCCAGGAAGATTTGACTAAATTTTATGATAAATCTCTTCGTGAATATTTTGATCAAAGCGAGTTGAATCAAACCATAGAGTTATTGCCAATAGATTCGATATATGACAAATCTACTAGCAATCTTAGTAGTTGTGACTCTGACGAGCCAGCCAGCTCACAATCCCTGCATACAGCCTCTTCTGATAAAATATACCAGGGTCAAGGGGATACTTTTGCCGACATAGCTGTAAACAATTTAAAAATGGCCACGGGAGGTTATGATTCTGACATTGATAAGGCCAGAACTACCTTGACTATTTTGAAGGAAGATTATGATGTGAATCATAGCAAACATGCCCAAGCGGCGACGCATAATTACCAACAAGGTTGTACGTGTATGGGTTGTGAATTATATTTATATTTGGAGCAGTTATCTACCCGTATAGCTGATGAATCTAGACATTTATATGAACTAGAACGACAGATGGGCCAAAGTCAATCCAATTCTTTAACGCCACCCCCTGATGACGCTCCGCTTACGGCAATGGCGGATACAATAGGGGATAACCCATCCAACCGTGCTCCCCACTTACCCCCCACGGGGACGCACGCCGGAGATACGGCCCCAGTAATGACCAATACAAACCGTCATATAAAAAACCGAGCCAGCCAGTGGCTCCAGGGGTGGTCGGTCTCTTTTGGGGCCAAGACGGGTTAAAGGCTGCAAAAAAAGGGGGATCTCGGGGGCCATGTAAAGAAACGAGACTGACAGGAACTTCAATTGGAAGGTGCGATCCCAAAGAATAAAATTAAAAACCCTGGGCAGGGTTATCATTCAAGCGATAATTCTCCCGCATCTTCACGCTTCTCAACTATTTCCCTACTAGTTGTCCACAGCAGAGGAGGCATGTCCCAGGTTCACATTTTGAGCGCATTTTTTGAACAGGGAGATCAATTGAGCCGTCAAATTACACCCCAGATACCTGACCTGGGGGGGTTTCCCTCTATGCTGAACTTTGCAAGACAACCGCGTTTTCCCACCGCTAGCCTTATATCCCAAGTTGTGTATAAAAATTGTTGTCCCAGAACATGTCCGAGTTCATACAGAGGCAACACCAGATGGTACGTTTTGCCCAAAAAGAAATTTAATGAACTTAAGTATCACATTGCGTATTCTTGCTTGTATTTTAAATAAGTTTTCTTTCAGCTGCATGCGAATGGAACTATGGACTCTGAGGCAGAATGATTGCATATGCCCCCTGCTAATATTATATGACATGGAGAACGCACATTTTCAAATAAAATATTCATTTACCTTCAGTGATTTCACTACTGCCGGCACAAGGTTGAAAATGAGATTACCCCTTATGAGTTATGAAACATTGTGAGGAGGGTCTTCAATAATTCTTTCATACATCGCGTTATGTTTTATTAACACATAAGAGCAGCCTGGCCAATCGGCTTTTATGAACAACTGAGATATGAAATTGAAATACAAGCAGGGGGAGCCAAATTAATAGTTGTAAAAAGAGTCCATGGTTCTCTGATATAATATTAAACAATAATGTTGCTTATCTTAGATGTAGAATTGATAATGTGGGTATTCTCAAAAAAAATGGCACAGAGACCAAAAAGGTGTGACATTAGGGGTGAAAAATGACATTCATTATGGATCCTATCTTTTTTTTTTTTCATTCAAAATAAGGCTACGTTTTGGCAAAATTATTACACTCCTGACATAATCTGATGTGCTATTGAAAAATATGTCCTGACCAATGTGCATTGTCAGATCACTCAAAAACAACATTTATCAATGCAAACTATCACATTTGTCAAATAACACAACTCCTTGAGTCCCAGATGGCTTCATTCGTTGTTAGGGAATGTTTATTGTGCCTTATATTTTGTTCTCTGAACATGAGTCCTTCGTTGTTATATATACATTAGTCTCAAATTTTTTTTTTCCTACAAACGGTAGATTGCAGAGAACATATTTGTGAAATTTTACAGCAATCGAATGATTCGTTCATAGAAAGGCTCAAGCAATATATACCTTGTTTGGGTAGAGTTTGTTACACTCCAGACACAAATTATGTTTGGGTTACTGTTCAATGTATATTCCTAAATTAACCTAAGAAGTAATCCTTTTGTGTTACATAAGAAAAGAATATATATATATATACAACTTTCTCAGTTACAAACAGCTAAATTATGAGGTAAAACAATAGTGTATGCCTTTATTGGACTAAATTCTGAATTCTCAAGGCTCACATTTGTGTTATCCAATAAAAATGTACATCTTATAACACTGTTGTGTAACTTCACAACTTATCACATGAAAATACTCCTTCAAATTAGTCTCACATTTTGATGAATAAACTGTTACACTCCTGACACAAAGATAAATGGTTATTATATATGAAGTTTATATGAACAACGGTATAGTCAATGGATTCATTTTTACATTAATGTTCAAATACTGTTACAAATGATACATAGTTGATACCTGCACAGAGTAAAGAAAACATGCATGAAATATTGCTTGTTTGCCAGGTTTTACAAATATGTCAGGAGTGTAACACCCTATTACAATATGTATAATAAGACTGGGAATAATAAAGATACCATATAACAGGTTATTATTTCCACAAATTTTGAATAAAGTTGTTCATTGAATTATTGCAGAAAGGATTGTACGATAACTAGACTCAGAGTCATCACAATCTTCGGTTTTAATCATTTAAATAGAATGGCATGCCATAGAATATTAGTAAAATCAGTGATATTATTTTGCATATATCAAGATGCGATAAAATCATTGATGGACTATGATGAATAATACTATAATTGAACAGAATTTCTTGAGAATACCACTTCTGGTCAAATATATGCATGGAATAAAAAGTGTGTCAATTTTGCCGTAATTGTGTTGCACTCCTGACATAAGTATTATTGTAAATTTTCCTGTAAACATGCAGCATTGGACTGATATGCTGGTTAGTATTGGTTTCTGTCTAGTAAGCTCTACTGAAAAAAAAAGACAAAGAATATAAAAAAAAAAAAAAACAGCAACAAGCAAAGCAAGCTAGCCAAATGTTCAGTGTTACACTCCTGACATCTAACAGTAGGGAGCATTTGAGGCTAGCTACAAGTAATGTGAAGGTATATTATACCAGAACAGGTATGATTCACAAGCTAACATGCAGTTAATTCATTAAGCCATGCAACAGGTGATCAATGGTATCAATGTAAACCACAAATGAAGTCACTAGGTGGCAACATCATTTTCTAGAGCATTTTTCCTGAACAGGTGTAACATGTTATGCTGACACCATACAGACACACTGAAATGTCACTATATAGCAAAACAGTAAAATATTGAGGGGAAATGCATACAGATACAAATATCTGACAGATGATTGTGCAATCGAAAGCCATTCTCTTGTAAATTAGACTGAAATGGAAGTCATATTTTTATCACAAAATGTTACACTCCTGACATTTTTAGTATTATTATCTCCCCATGATTTTTCATTGAAGTACGTATCTCTAATCTTTATGTATGTTTGGATTAAGTAATAGGAGCATATAATTTCTGGTTATTGTTTTTGGTAGAACATGTCAAATTAACAGCACTAGAGTACAAAATATGTTTTTGGCCATTTTTTTTTTTGGGGGGGATACCCATGTGCTTAATATTGCTTTATTCATGAAATTATATATATATTATCGAGGATTCTTAATTGAGTGAAACGTGAGCTGTAGTGCTACATTAAGCACAGCTGATAAACATGTTCACGCCATTAGAGTAATGTTTTGAGTTTTGAATGTCAGAGTTTTTGATTAGTGCTCCCATCGGGTAGGGTTACAGGACAGGCAATCTTAATGGAATATCCAGGTCCTCGATAATAGGGGATTTGGACAGTGTGTAACATATATCAAGAAATCATTGCCCAAAAACGCTTGTGTTAGGTCCGTCTACGCCTTAACCTGTCAGCAACTGATGGGTGATAATGAGTTTGCAGCTCCCCAACTTACAAATAATGGCTTATGCAAAACTATAGTGTATATATATATAGGCTTTCTGGGTGTTAATGTACATAAACAATCCCAGGCTTAGTCGGGAAAATCACTTAGTAAACCGGACACGAGTTGACAAATGGGTTGTTGTTGACAATATGTGTCCAGGGTTGGAGTTTGATGAATAATGGTTTGTGGAGTTACGAGTTGTTGTTCAGATTTTGAATATAAATAGTCAGATGTTCACGTGGCCCCTGATAACTTTTTTAGCAAGGTCATTATTAGTGATGTATTGTGAATTGTATCCTATAAGTGACAGTTGTGATGTCACAGTTTACGATTCTTGATGATGGGGGAATGAAACGTGGGGTGGTATTTACAGGAATATATGTATATATAGTGATAAGCACAATGGGAAGGCAATGATTATTTCCATAGAAGAAAGCACAGTGGGCAAATGCATAGTATACGGGTTGCAACATTAAGCAATATAAGGGGCAAAATGGCAGCATTTTATTAAGGGTGTTTAGTGAACAAATTGATATAGCAGACACATTAAGCAGGCAACAATTTTTATTTATTGGGTACACAAGCAAGCAGCAAGCATTCACTGAGCACAAGCAGGCAAGTATATTTATTTATTGAGGAACTCACAGGAGCAAAGCAAGTTAGCAGCACACGTTGGAGCAAGCAAGCAGCATTTATTTATTTATTGAGGAACTCACTGAGCAAAGCAAGCGGTTAGCAGCACACGATGGAGCAGGCAAGTATATTTATTTATTGAGGAACTCACTGAGACAGGCGGTTAAGCAAGCAGCAAGCGATTCACTGAGCAAGCGGTTATGGAGGCAAGTATATTTATTTATTTATAGAGGAACTCACCGGAGCAAGCAAGCGGTTAGCAGCACACGTTGAAGCAAGCAAGCAGTATTTATTTATAGAGGAACTCACCGGAGCAAGCAAGCGGTTAGCAGCACACGTTGAAGCAAGCAAGCAGTATTTATTTATTTATTGAGGAACTCACTGAGCAAACAGCGGTTAGCAGCACACGTTGGAGCAAGCAAGTATATTTATTTATTGAGGAACTCACTGAGCAAAGCAAGCGGTTAGCAGCACAAGCAAGCAAGCAAGCATTTATTTATTTATTGAGGAACTCTGAGCAAAGCAAGCGGTTAGCAGCACAGCAGGCAAGCAAGTATTTATTTATTTATTGAGGAACTCACTGAGCAAAGCAAGCGATTTAGCAGCACACGTTAGCAGGCAAGCATTTATTTATTTATTGAGGAACTCACTGAGCAAAGCAAGCGGTTAGCAGCACACGTTGAAGCAAGCAAGCAGTATTTATTTATAGAGGAACTCACCGGAGCAAGCAAGCGGTTAGCAGCACACGTTGAAGCAAGCAAGCAGTATTTATTTATAGAGGAACTCACTGGAGCAAGCAAGCGGTTAGCAGCACACGTTGGAGCAAGCAAGCAGTATGTATTTACTGGGGTACTCAGTGAGCAAATGGATTAAGCAACCAGGCAGTTAGGAACACACATGGACATGCAGTAGCGGGCAATTTAGATTATTAGGCACACAGGCAGCGGATTCATGCAGCAAGTGATTTTAGGAAGCGATTAGGTTTTCGACTGCATGAATACACGGTTATATTATACACGACTGTAAGCTTAGTGGCACGGCACCATATGAAATTGCTAATACAAGTCTCTATTAACGATTTAGCATTTTTATGAGGATTAAATTGTTCACCCGATTTGTAGGCAATTCTGATTCATTAATATGATGTACGTTGGAACGGGTAAGCGGTTATTTTTTTTTATGAAACAAGTTTTACACGGAGCAATTGTTTATACATGAAGTAGTTATTGAAACAGTTGGTCGCATCCCATGCTCACATGCTCAAGTTTGACGTCGCACCGAAGTATGTCGTGAGAGATAATCTTACAGGGCGTGGAGAGAGAGCGTTTATAGGCGTCTATATTTCTAGCCAGAATTAACTTAAAAAAGAACACGAGCATCGGTATGACTATATGATGTGCTCATCTTGTTAAAAGGCAATGTGAATCCTCTCATTTGCATATCTATATAATTACTCTAAATGGGTTTTGATGACTTGTTAACAGGCAAGTTGGCGTGTACTGTGTTCGAATTTGTGATAATATGCTATATCCTTGTATCTTCACCCGTTCATGATACGTTCATGATTCCTGAAAGGCCTCCTCTTATGGGATAGATACCTTTTAGCTTATATGGCAAGCGTTGGTCAATATCACCTGTTTCTTTAAAATATGATTTATTGTTGTCCTCTGTGTCTTGCACTCAAAGTAAGTGTTTAAAGTCATTACACGATATGCACTTTTGTATAGTTTGGAGCAGCTTGTCACTATTTTAGTAAAATGATTCTCGGCAAACGTGTCTTTGTTAAAGGCGTGGAGGTGCGAGCATCAATTGTACTAAAGGTATCCACATGGTTGCGTTAGGTACAATACGACTTGTAGATGCATGTATAATAACCATAGCATTGTCATAGTTAACATTAAGAGTGCAACATCGCATTACGCGCTCCGATATTATGGGTTAGTTTGAGTTTTATATTGCCAGCGTTTCATATGTTTCTCCTTAGCGACTTCCTCTTCTGACCTCAATCATGAGATGAGCACGGTGTAGAATGAGTACAGTATGGTTCTCTCAACCTGTTCCGACTGTGAACGTTAGTAGGATATATGTATTGTATTGATTAAAGACTTATTCTTCCTTATATTGATTGGTTCTTCCTAAATTCTTCCATTGGAGATTCGTCCTGATGCACTTATGCTGTTCAATGAGGAATGATTACCAATAGGATTTGTGATGCACCATACATTCTGGTTGCACTGTATTGCGCCCGTTTATGCAATGCTGTACCCTTGGAGATCACAGTGTTTGTAATTATACGCCCGGGCAGTGCACCGGCCAGCGTGCGATAATATAAGTTACTATATTTGTATTTTCCATTGCACAAGCAAATGCCATTTACACTACACATTCACAGCCAGCATTTACAAACTGTGTGAAATTGCCGCATGGGGTGGAATTTGTTTATTACAGGCTTATTATGTTTTATTGTATGGTCGTGATTAGTTGACACCTATACAATGTGCGAGTAATAATGTAGTCCGTCATAGTTCTGGATTTTATTTTATTGTCGTTACTGGAAGAAGACTAGCCTCACTTACAATGGGTACAACAAGAAACGGACGTAGTCTTCGCTTGAAACACCTTACTGTGATTACACCACCTGCCCAATAAATGTACTATATGCTTATGTCTTCATCCGTTCATGATATGTTCATGATTCCTGAAAGGTTTTATCTTATCTCTGAGTTAGCACCGTTGTAACATATCTGACCTCAATTGGTAAGTGATTCCAATTGAGAGTAATGTACATACTGTGGCATCATTAATTTTACCTATGGACACCCCCCTTACGTATAATCTTGTGTGGACGGCACCCTTGTAGACCCTGGCCGCATCGGATAAACGAATCTTGTGGTCCAGATATTCTTCATATCTTCCTCCCATGGTTATTTTCATTGCCTAATCAATGAACCAATTCCTTCAACCACAATTGTGTTATACACATGTAAATGTGGCATTGATTATTTTCAGATTTCTCTGGGACTTGGTCAATGATTGGCGCATGTACATTTTTTGAGCTGGGAAATTTGACATTTTTTTTTAGATAAGACCCACTATGTCTATATTTGATGACTTCATTTTCATTTTCCTTCAACCTCCCAACCAGTTTGACTTATTATAATTTAGATTTGATTTATTTTTCAAATTTAAAAACAAACAATATAGAGATCACGTGTCATATTTTAGGTAATATCACATTAAAAGCAAACTAATTTCATCCGATGATAATTGTGTTTACTTTCACATTAAGCGGATCAGGTGTTTTCCACTAGGTCCATTACCACCAGCTAATGCTCAGTACGGGTGTAACTATGTTTAGTCCCCTTGATAGGTTAAGATATTTCCTATAGCAGGCATTAACCCGTCTTTTGCACTTATAAATATTATGTGTTGGTTTTGAAAATTTAACGACTCACACCATTCATATGGCTATGTCACTGTTACATTGCCCCAGGGACTAGTTTAGTACATTCTGTCTTCATGGTGGTTCTATTATGCTTATATTGAATGAACACCTTGGATTTTCTTACTGCTCGGCGAGCGTCATGAGTTCTACATTAGCATACATCAAATACTACAATATTCCCTTGTTGAAAAGGTATTATTGCTTAGTTACAAACATGTTGTTCATTTTTCCCACTAATCAACTTGCAAGACCATTTGACATGGTTTGTTTATATATTCACGTCATTGTTAACGCACATTACTTGTACACAACTGCAAACACGAAAATACATTGTCTGTGAACAAATCACCGACAGACATAATTTTTTTTATAGGATGGAACCGGACTGGAACAGGCCGTTTTGGACAATAAATATCAGCGTTTGTTTGGTGAACGCTTGCAAAACACGCCTATTAGTCATGTTAGGTGCCACTTTCCAAATTCCCTCTAATGTATTATCCAGCTGGTCTATGGAATGTCATGGGATTTTGCACATATTACTGGTCCATGCTGAAAACATTTAAGCCTTTCCCCACGAGAATAGCCAATGACTGACATGAGCACAAATTCCGGGGAGACACTTGAAATATCTTTTGCATGGAACGATTTTCACGATTAACACGGTGTTGCTTCTATTTGGGAACTTACGCTAAGGAATCTATGCAAATTCACAAGTCACATGACCTTGTTGTGGCCGGATGTCTATAGGAATCAGGGTCACTGGTGGCCAACTGATTCAGCTTAGATGTTGCCTGTCTTCTTGTACACATTGTTGGATGGACATTATAAATAATCGTGGAAGGGGGGTTGGTATATTGGGTCATTATCCAGTACTCATTACGAATACACAGCATACATACATATTAAGCCATAATAACGTGTCAGTGATTTATAGCACGACTTTAAGGTAATGCCATATTAGAATTCATATTCCTACATGCGGTACATATACGTTATACTGGTTCCACACATGTCCAAGTTTCATTAATTTCTGTACCTTTAGCAGTCGATAACGTCTCTACTTGGTCTCTTGACTGCGAGTTAGATTTGCATTTCTTTTCTTGATTCACCTTCACTATCATGATTGAAGGGGTATCCGCTGACGCGATTTTGTGGTTGAAATTTGGGTAAATTAGCTGTTGCAATATCCAGAGAGTCAGGCATTGATGGTACGATGTTTTCGTTAACTTCACTGTCTGTATCTGGGTCAGTATCAAAGAGCAATTTTGGCCTAGTTTTCTGGATGGGAGTTTTCTAGCTTCAGTTGGCACAAGTCATTATCATCTTCATCTTCTAACACAGATGAACCAGTAATGTCTTTCGAGTATTTATTAATTTTCTCGCGCCTTTTCATTCACGGTGTCTCGGGAGGATATTTTGGCTCTCTTCGTATTTGTTTGGTGGCCTTATGTTTTTCTCCAGTAGCCAGGGCCCCGGTATCATTTTTGCTGTTTTGCTCATGCTGCTGATCCTCTTCTCTGATTTGGGTAGAGACCGATCTTTTACACGTCGCACCCGAACCTCTACATCTTGGTCACTTTCCAATGCCGATCGGTCCACTGAAACCCACTTGGACATGGGCAAACGTATCAATTCGTATTTCTTACAACGCAATCCATTCTCAGAGCTAATTGTTTCTCTCATTCTTCTTGCTCGCCACCCTGGGCGCTTGACAGCAAAACGCGGAAAAGGCAGGATATGGGGCTGTGCCTACATTTGGGAGGAATGTTCGTTTCAAATCAAGTTTCCTTACGATGTTGAGTCTGTTTTAAAATAGACGGAATGGACCATCCATATCTTGTATTAAAAAAAAAAAATTATTATTAGCGGGTGAAAAGGAACGAAATTACATATACATATTACATATTACACATTAAATGAATCAGGAAGACACATAGATATTACACAAAATAAGACTAGCCTCGAACTAAATGAATTACTTATCTCCCTCCTCTTCTAAGGGCTTCAGATTGAAAGGAATGTCCTCAACCGGCTGTGAAAAGGGTCAACTCCAATGACAATTTCCACGTGCGGCAAACATTGCAACATGGCTCGAAGACATGTGAAAAAAGGTTTATGTGAACAAACACCAGTGCATGTTCTGGCGGCGGGCCCCCTTAACAATTGCATTATTTTACTATGTGTCTTCCCATGCCTTGAAACACACCAGTGATTTCTATTATGATATTGGTCAGGCCATGGTATTGAAGGGTTAACTAGCTATGATCATACATATACACTTATGCATACACATTTATTTTTACTAGTGTTGCACTGAGTATATCAAATAATCAGATTTGAAAATTTTTCACGCATGTGAAAATCGATTAGAATGGGGATATGGCCTATAATGAATTGTATTGTTACAACATGGTGCTTTCTGATCCACTTACCATTTAGATTCGGTCTTGTATATCACAAGCGGCCAGACAGCCCAATACATCTCTAAAATAGGTGAAGACAGACTCCTCGGGCCGCTGCCCTCGGCCCAGCAACATATTAGTATACACCTGATCCCAGGTTATTATAATAAGTTGTAAACGTACCATATACGTCTAAAACCTCTGAAACTATGGCGTGGTCACGTGACTCGTTTGTTTTGACGGGCAATGGAATGCCTAGAGAGTAGGAGCTGTCGCTTGATGAAACTGTGCTATTGATATTGAGAAGGTTAGAGCCAAATCCCCATGCATTGGCTATGTTATGAGTAAATTTTAAGTTTTATAATAATTATGCACAATTTCAAGTTACTGGTTCACCATTTCAATTACCAATATGTGTTTGGGTTGAGATTTATTTACTTGCAAGAATGGCATCAAACTGCTTATGGTAATAAGAATAAGTTTATTTTTAACATACTGCATTATAAGCAAGATAGGGTATTAGGTCCTGAATTATACAAATCAAACTACATTTCGTTACCGCACAATACAATACGATCCGGCTAAATGGTTTACAGATCTGACCTTTTGTTCATAGCTTCTATGCAACTATAGAACGACTTGTGTTTGTTCCCTTATTTGGGTGTTGTCTGTTGATATGTACACTGCAATCTTTCTTTATGGTGGTTCTATTATGCTTATATTGTGCGAACATCTTAACGTTTTCAATAGTTATTACAACATACTGCTGTCCTTGCTTCTGAGGTTGTGTGTATCGCCATTTTGAGAATTCACTAGTGGTTATACGACATGCACACATATGCAACTGCATGTTTGATGGTGATGGTTCGTTAGATGATCTTGGGGATTGATTTGGTGGGAGAGGATTTTATCCTGAATGATTCAGTAGTTGGATCATTGGTTCTGTCCCTTCAATCTTACGAGCTAGTTTGCGGTTTGTTCATCAATGCATTTTACTCTGGGTGATACAACCCTCGGGTTGCAGGCATTGCAGGAAACATTATTGGTCCTGTACTGGATACGTTTTATGCTAGGTTAATTTTAATTTGTTAGTACATGCAGCTAAGGATAACTCAATCCAACATTGACTCTAATGGCCTCCTTACATCGACCTTAATTTACCGCCTTTTCCGCCAAACAATGTAGTGAATTAACATATTCTATGTGGCTTACTGAGGACGGTACTATGATGCAGGAATTCTCCTGTCTTGCATTCTTAATGTTTGATGGGTTACTGGAGTCGTAATAAGTGTCGTTTACGATGTCTCTGAGTAATATTGACAGGTGCTCTCCACGGTATATGCATGCATTCCTCGTGTTCCTCTCCGTTCTTATGCGTGTTGTTTGGCATTTCAAGTTGTATCCAATAGTGCCATAACTCCTATGGATTATCAATTTACCTTTCTATGTTTTGGAATATGCCATTTATTCTTAAGGATGAAAATAAGGTTTTATAATTCTAAGGGAATATGATATCTAATCACTATTCTGTGGCATTCCACTCAATACTTGGCTTCAAGGTTCCTCTCCGCATCAATTTTGTAAGCAAGCTTAACAGCTATATGAATTATTCACAGAGTCCTTATCAAGATATTAGAGGAGCCGGCAGATTGTGCAATGGACCAATGCCAGGAAATTTTAACTTCCCTTCATATATAAATGTAGGTGTGCCCTGAATGATTCAGTACTCCCATGCATTGACTTTAGTTTTATTCATTAGAGATATGATAAGCGGAGGCAAGTTGGACCTCCCCCTTTTCTTAACATAAGTAGTCAATTTGAAAAACGAAACAAATGTTTGCTCTCGGTAAGGGAAACTCCATGTGCCTGTAACTTCTTGCTTAATGTTCAGCTGCGCAGAGTTTGACTTAAAAATCTTAACTTGCGGCAATAGTCCGTGCCTGTACACACAAGTACATGGGTGCGTAACAGCAAAATCAGAAAAACAAGACACCTGTGGTTGTGTGTTACATTCCCACGTCTTTTGGGGTGTTTTTGGGCGTCGGCCGGAGATATCTCATTGACAGCTGGGGACCGCCTTCATACCAGTGCACGATTCTTATGCAAGTTGATCAGGAGAGATTAGTCTGCTGCATGGCTGGAATAATTCAGGGATACTGCACGCACAGGGGTATTCGATCATGTACCGTTGGAGCTATAGTATGAACATGACCAATTATTATAGTTGACGTGCTGAGTTAGAAAAGGGGTCTGACCGTGTTACAACGGCCATGTAATTATGTATTGCGTATTTGAAAAAAAAATTTTTTTTTTTTATATATACATGCGTGGGATTGCTGAAATTAAGTACTATACAATGTTTCTATTCATTCGAGAGCTGAGAGCTGATTATACTGTTTTTATTTATTGCTTCTTTCTCATTCACTGCATTTATATGCAACCTTACACCTGTTAAGGTCTTCATTATAATAATTAATGATTTGTGTATGACTCCAAACAAGTAACATTAGCCATTGTGTTTAGAGATATGTGGGCCTGCCAAATCCACCCTATCCCAAACCTCTGAGCCTTCTCGTATAACACGGATCCACAGCGCCTGTTCTACGGACTAAGCTTTTGAATATGCAAATTGGAGCGGTGTGACCCACTTGCCTTGCTGTCCGCAGCAGCTAAAACACGTGCGCAGCAAACATGCAAACATGTGGCATTGTTTGGTAAACATCGTCCGCGTGCACCAACTCTACACAGGACACAACGCAAACACAAGGCGTATACCCTAGGTGAGCACTATGAAGTATGCTCATAAGGTTTTATGGTGTTTAAATTTTGGATTACGCGAATATTAGATTAATAATTTAGCTTCTAATACATAAAATGTTCAGCTTGGATGTTAGCAAGACAGACATGATATTTTGTGACCCACATGGACAACTAGGGGTTTATTGACTGCTGATTACATTAGAGGAATGATTACACTTGACCTTGCGCTCTGCCTTAAACCGCGCTTGTTTTATCGCCTCCATAGCTTGAATGACTAAAATCTGTAGTGCGCTCATCCGCAATTACTGGCATATTACATACAGATACGCCTTCTAGTTCAGTTTTCTCGGAACGAACAGTCTCCACCTTTATTGTGAAATGCCACACCTGGATTTTGCTAATAGCGAACATTGCCATTTATTCATACAACCTTTGACACATACTAATTTTGTGATCCTTCTCAAGAGTCTGAAGATACAATTGGGTTTTAATTGCAACCTCATGCTTATGTCGTATGTTTTCAGTGCATGGTCAATCGCGGAGTTTCCTTGGAGTTTTTACTTCAGATGATTTGCAGTCTCTGCTCGGGTCATAATAATTAGCCGAGAGTGTATGTGATGTATCATTTTGAAATTTTATGAATACCTTTGTGTTGGACTTATTGCTATATTCCACAATAGACTTACAATTACATCTTCTCTGATATGCCTCCACTTAATCAAATCTAATTTGCATAATACAAATATCGCGGTCACATGACTTGTTTGTTGTGGCGCGACAGATGCAAATATCAATGGAATGCGGTCACGATGAGCGTGCGTGACCTTGGCTTACTTAAAGATTAACACGTTTGCATTATGAGATACTGTGACTGATGACCACACATGTATACTGCTATGCCAAGGATGATTTCTGCCATTTGTCGTCCATATTATTGATTAAATTAGCTTCTGATGTATTGGGTTTCCAAATGCTTATTGGTGAAACATCACGATATGCCTTGTTGTCTATGTCTTACATTACGAAAAAACTAATTAAAACAACTAAAAGGGGATGAGATTACATACACATACAACACACAGATGACAATTACAATAGTGAACGAATAACACAGATGCAACTATTTAACAGTCAAGAAAACACTTATGTA